>CM068826.1:17373559-17594737 GCA_028554795.2 Sinohyriopsis cumingii
TTGTGAGTGGAAGAAATAAGTTCTTCATGAGCATTCAGCAGGCATCAAGGATTAAGAACAGTTATCATGTGTCTTGACTCGTTTACACACATACACACATACTCACACACACACACTCTCTCTCTCTCTCTCTCTCTCTCACACACACACACACACACATATATATATATATATATATATATATATATATATATATATATATATATATATATATATATATATATACACACACACACACGTTATAAGTTCTTTCTACTGTGTGTGTCTAACTTTAATCAAACAGCCGATATTGTCTTAAGTAACATAATGAATTTACTGGAAACTCTTAATGCGAGGAAAATGTATCAAGGTTAAGATTTGTATCTACAATAGACTGCGTTTTTTAATCAAAATTAAAACCTACCTGCAGACTTTCCATATTTTCCGAGTCCCGTTCCAAGCTGCCTAGAAATATAAATAATAATAGTACTACTACTACTACTACTTCTACTACTACTACTACTAATTATTATTATTATTATTATTATTATTATTATTATTATTGATTCGATAAAAGTATAAGATAATAATATCTGCCATGCAAGACCTCTACTCAAGCATCTTCACTGGTTAAGATTCCGTACCCATAATACTAGTGTTTGTGTAATTGACACTCCGTGTCCCTAATATTAGTGTATGTGTGATTGACACTCCGCACCCATAACATTAGATACTCCGTGCCCATAATACTAATCTATGTGTGATAGATACTCTTTGTCCATAATACTAGAGTATGTGTGATAGATACAGTGGTAATATACGATATTAATATTCTATTGCAACAAATAGTCTGACAGTTACAGGTCACCTAAGGTCAGCTCCCGGTTCTCACTCAGTTGTATACCTATATGCGTTATGATAAAATTAGCGTGATAAACTAGTGTGCGTGTAGTTTTCACTGTTGTGGTCAGTTGTAATCTAGCCATTAAAGTAGTTAGACCAAACCATGTTTTGTGTTATTTAGCAAAACATAACAGATATTCCGTGCCCAAATGAGTGTCTGTGCCCATCATACTAGTGTATGTGTGATAGATACTCCATGCCCATCATACTAGTGTACGTGTGATAGATACTCCATGCCCATCATACTAATGTATGTGTGATAGATACTCCATGCCCATCATACTAGTGTACGTGTGATAGATACTCCATGCCCATCATACTAGTGTACGTGTGATAGATACTCCATGCCCATAATATTAGTGTATGTGTGATAGATACTCCATGCCCATCATACTAGTGTATGTATTATAGATACTCCATGCCCATAATACTAGTGTATGTGTGATAGATACTCCATGCCCATCATACTAGTGTATGTATGATAGATACTCCATGCCCAAAATACTAATTTATGTGACACGAATTGGACGATCCTGTTTATAACTTATCCTTACTTTAAGTGAGTTCCAAAACAGATTTTTCCTGATAAATTTTGCTTTCGATACTGAGACAGATATAGCTGTAACAAAGATAAAAGAATAAATACGCTACCTTATTTCTCGTCAACTAAATTCATGGTGAAATTTAACATGGAATAGTCAAAATGTCATTTAATGCCGATAAATATCAAGAATTTATCTCTATTATATCTGACTGTGCATAAAAGGTATGACTTGGCTTAATAACTTTAAACGCAGGTTAGTTATAAGGTATTTAAAATATTTTCCTCTAATCACTTCCTAGTATGACAGGAGCTGAAATTACACACACACACTCTCTCTCTCTCTCTCTCTCTCTCTCTCTCTCTCTCTCTCTCTCTCTCTCTCTCTCCTAACGAGATTGCACTAGGTACAGCAAAATAATTATACAGTAGTTAAATGTCTCACAATTGCGGAAGAAAAAAAAATTGTGTTCGCAAGTTAGAAATTAAGTCACTTACTTCTTAGTGATCCAGTCCCGCTTAAACTAATACCGCTATCACCTTAAAAAAAAAAACAATATATATATCGATATATATATCACTGATGGCTGGTCTGTCAGCATGTCAATTTTTGCATAGTTTATCTACTCTCTCTCTCTCTCTCTCTCTCTCTCTCTCTCTCTCTCTGGACATGGTTGCAGGTTACGGACGAAAATCCGTGAAAATAAAATGACAACAAAAAAAGAGTGTAGCAATAAGGTTAAAAGTTACAGTGAAACCAAACAGACCAACGGAAAGAGGAATGAGAGAGATGGTGAGAGAGATGGTGTGTGTGATGGTGTGTGTGTGTGTGTGTGTGTGTGAATTAGAGATTTATAACCAACTATTATCAAGCATTCTTCTATAGAATCCAGGGATAGCACTTTCCGTTCTGTCTGGTGTATATTAATAATTTCCTATAATTAATTCTATATACCTTGATTTCTTTCATAGGAATCCGGGATGACTGTGTAGTTAGAAAAAAATTAATTACTAGGTCGTCAAGCGAGTGTTTCTGCATCCACGGACCTGGGTTCGAATCTCCGTAGAGTACGAATTAAAAATTATCTAACCTGTATGACAGTATTATTTGTATTAAATATTAATTCTGCCTACTATTTACAAGGATTCTTCTATAGAATCCAGAGATAATACTTTCCGTTGTGGCTGGTGTATATTTATAATTCTCTCTCTCTCTCTCTCTCTCTCTCTCTCTCTCTCTCTCTCTCTCTCTATATATATATATATATATATATATATATATATATATATATATATATATATATATATATATATATATTTATTTATTTATTTATATTTATATATAGCATTAATGTAAAAACTTTAAACTTACGCTGCTCATTGGACCGAATTAGACATTGAAGCTCCTTCAACATGTTCTGCATTTCATGCAAATTGTTCCGCATTCTTTCGCATAAATGTCCATCAGATTCAAGCATCAACATAAACTTTTTATCCTCCAAGTAAACTTTTGTCCTCTCAGTATCGTTCTTGGCGTAGTTCAAAGCAATAGATACCTGGGATTTACACAGCTCAAGTTTGTTACTTACTTCAAACAAGATATCATGGTTACACGAAACTGGTGTCCTTAGATCATATTCTGAATACGTTGACATACTGACCATCCGAAACAGCTGGTGTTACACCATCAACACTAAAAGAAAGAAGTACAATGTTGTGGTATTTGCTGTTGTTGATATTGATGTTGTTGTTGTTGTTGTTGTTGATGATGATGATGATGTCGATGATGATGATGATACAATCACGCGGTTGATGATGCTCGTGGTTGTGTTGATTATGAAGAAGGCAATAATTAACTTTATTACAAAGACAATGATTACAACTTCAAATGGTTAAGATGAAATAAACTATAACAATAAAAAAGGCACTACATGTCCATAAAGTCTGATGAAACATTTAACTTCTATCTAAACGTAACTATGCATGCAAACAATGCATAGAATCATCAGAGAAATTTGTGTTCAATGCGAGAATCTGGAAATTTGCACTGCTTATACACGTGCAGGCATATTTAGACAGATCAAACAATTATGCAAGGACAAAACATGGCATAATTCACACACACACACACACACATGTATGTGTGTGCATGCGCGTGTGTGTGTTATATAATAATAATATAATAATATATTTATTTAACATGTAGTTCTTTGAAAATAAATTTTGTAATGTAACAGGACTAAGTTCTCGTTTACACATTGTATTCGGTCTTCGTCCGTTTTACAAAACTTAAAACTCACTCATGGTTCAAAAAACGACGATAGATCTGTGCCCATAGCAAGAAATATAAAATACATACACTGATTTCAATCATACGAACTACCTCGGCTATTTAAGAGACAAAGATTGACCGAGAAGTTATCAATGCATGTAACTATTTTTTATTCTTAACATCGAAAATTCTCGGTCAATTCTACAGTGAATCCAAACATGGAAAAAGCAGAGAAGGCCCAAAGAGAGTGTGATTTCTTTTCTTCTGGAGACCATTCCAGCGAACTAAATGTAAGATTTTCTGTAAATTACTGCGCCGATATATACCCGACGGATATGTTTATTTCGGCGACCCCTTGGCACAATGTTTACTCTTTCCTAAACGATATTCTTTGACTGGCCACTACTCACTGACATAAAATGTATGATATGTTCCATGTACTTATAAATACATATTTGCATCTGTCCGTCGATACGAATTTGCATGGAAATTAAATTGACCTTGTATTGTTTCCGGTTTTATCACTTTTCGTCGGTCAGTTACGAGCGGAAGAAGATACATGCGGAAAAAAAGAGCTTAACGAAAAGATAGAATATATATAATGACGCTCCGATGGCCTTAGTAGCTAGAGCGTCCGCCTTGGCTGAGGGGAGGTCGCGGGTTCGAACACCGGCCGAGTCAAACCAACGAGTTATAAATATGGTACTAGCAACTGCCTCGCTTGGCGCTCGGCATTTGGAAGTTAGTGTTAGGACTGGTCAGCCTGGTATTAGAATAATTTGAATGGGTGGGATATGGTGCATCATGTCTGCGGCATAATGCCCCAATACTAGACATCAATATAAACTGCCACACTGTCGACATCGTAGCGATATGACTAGACAATTGTCACATATATGCGAAGCATCTTGTTTTATGCAAGCATATGTAACCAAACTTATGTGTTATGAATCTTACTCCATCTCATACTTAGCCTCCACTTAAATTCTTGCGACTGATTGGTCAGTACTTGGAAGTGAGCCAGTCAAACGTCAGAATTCTTAGTATGACTCTGATCATGTTTAGATAGGTGGCTAAAACATTTGTCACTGTCAACGGATTAAATGGAGAAAAAAAAAAAAAAAGAACGGTGAGTTGCATTGTATCTACTGCAGTCTTATTTTTTACTCTCGTTACTCCTCATACCTTGTCAGTAAAAAAAGAAAACATTGTGCTATGTATATTTAATTTGCATTTTTTTTCTCCATGATTATTTGTTATGTTTAATTATTTTGGACTTGACTTTGTCCAAAATCAAGTCTTTTGTGTACCTGACCACTCACTTTTACTTTGTAAACAAATAATACCTAGTTAATCTTTCTCTTTGAGTGTGGATTATATATTATGAGCATTAAAAAATGAAAGTAAACATGTTTATCTTAATCTGAGTCTAGGACACTGAAATCCTCTCATAATAAACCTGGTCTCGTATTCTTTATTATATATATTATAATTTTAGTAATAGATCTTAACTAGTTGAGAACTTAAAATATTCTAGAAATGAAATTTTGACCCGCATTCTGGTCTATTTTTGTGTCCTAGCTTTTATATAATGTTGTTTACTTGAGACATCACTCGTTCTTGCATTAATATCTTTAGCAGAACCGATCTTATTGTTGTATTCAGGTTTTCATTTGGGTGGAGTTATTTATTCAAATTATTATACAGTAGAAATACAAAATGCTCATCTCTAATATTCTTGGACTGGAACATTAATTTGGAATTAAAGCTATTTCAGACAAGAAACTTTTGGGATTATAATATTGTGATACATCAAAAGATTGTTAGCATATCACCACACCCAAGGACATTGGCACATCAGCATATTCGAGACTACAGGTACGTCAACACATTCAATATTGGAATTTATTTGGAATACCACTAGAATTCAGTTGGAACTTTATACAGTTGGACTTGTGATAAAATTTCTAGGACTATTTTGGGATTTAATTCACAATACTGTAAGTTCATTTTAAATTTCTACTTTGTATTGTATGGAAATAAATTATTTGTTGAATTGTACAAAACTTATTTGTTTCACTCTTTTCTGTTACTAAGTTTGAGACCATAGAGTCGTTACAGCTTATATTGAAACCGAAACAGGAAGTGTTCAGATTCAAGTAACTAATGTCAACACGATTTACTGATCTTAACGCTGATTTCACTATTATTCACACTTATTTCCCGATGCAATGCTAAAAATAATCACAAACAGTTCAGTTAACATTCCATTAATAAGACGATTAACTTTTTTAATTTGATAATGAAGCCTACTCTCTGTCCAATGGAACTAAAATATCGAATTTGTCAACTCAGGACAAAATCAGGTATAATTAATTGAAAACAGTAAATGTATGTAATGAATTAATGAGTATATGTGTGTGCGTGTGTGTCTTTGTGATTTGGATTTTTGACGTAAAAAAAAAAATGTTCACTCATATCGCTACGATGTCTGCAGTGTGACAGTTTATATTGATGTTTAGCACTGGGGCATCATGCCTCAGACATGTAGCAGCATGTCTCACCCAGTCACATTCTGACACCAGACCGACCAGTCCTAGCACTAACCTCTCGATCCTGAGCGCCTAGCGAGACAACTGTTAGTACCAGTCTTTGGTATGACTCGGCCGGTGATCGAACCCGAGGGACCTTCTACATCTGTGGTGGACGCTGTAACCAACAGGCCACCGGAGAACGTGAATGAACGAAATATAAAGAGAGAAATGAATGAATTTATTAATTGATATTAGTATTTTGTCTGGTTTTAAAGGGGGGGGGGGTTAAGCCCCGTAGTGGTATATCATGCATAGAAAATGGGAGCTGAGTGTCATGTATGTATGTATGTAGGTAGGTAGGTAGGTAGGTAGGTAAAATACGAAACTGTATATCAACACTTTATATGCCCGCAGATTTAGTCAGTTTGCATTTAGGGTGGACTTCTATGCTAGTACAGTGGTAAAGTCGTTCTGTACCCGATATATCCTTTGAATCAATAGCATAATAGAAAGCTTCGCCTGCCATCCATTGATTAAGATACATGTAGAGGAAGAAAAATACATACTTAAATAAAGATATTCATAATTTCGACATGACATCATTACTGTCATTCAATAAATCAAACACCACTATTAGATTCATTCCAGATAGGTGATTGACGCAGTTTTTTCATTTTATACCATTCAATTGCACGATTATCAGAACATTATTGTGAATTGCCATCTTTGAATATTTGACGTGATTGACGAATATTATCTTCCTTACTTTTCTGCAATATTTTATATTTTTTAAAATTTATTAGATGAAAAGTTTATATGATCGAATATTTTGATCATCGTTCAAGAAAGACAGCGATGATTTGAAAAAAAACTACCTTTGTTTGGGAATAAGACCAGAATGTAGAAAAAATAAAACCATCAAGTTTTGTAATCGTTTTTAGGTGAAAACTTGTTTTAAAAATTTTGATTTTATTTTGGTGAAAGAAACTCATAATTGTAAAGAAATTCTGACAATCTTTTTGGGAAAAGATCGTCTTGCAGAAAAACTAATAACAGCAACAAGAACAACAAATTATTCACACTCTCAGCTGTAGATCTGGAGGACAGCGATAAGAAGTCATGCTTATCGGTGTCTTTCAGATCTCTATATATGACAGGAGTAGTATAGTGGGACACACTAGTGTCTTTGGGAATATACATTACAGACACCCCTTGGGCAACTCTGGCGTCAAGACTTTTTCAGATCACCCTGGGCAACTCTAGCGTCAAGGGGAATTGAACATGGGGAATATTGGGGCTGTATAGCACAAGGGAAAGTGAGTTTGTTGTATAAGTTCATAAGGGAAAGTTGGGTTGTTGTATAAGGTAATGGTAGCGGGTAAGTTCACTAGGCACGTTTAGCGTCATTTTAAATTGAACATGGGGAATATTAGGCTTGTATACCGACAAGGGAAAGTTGGGTTGTTGTATAGGGTAGCTGGTAGCGGGTAAGTTCCGGTAGTTCAGCGGGTAGCGGGCTGGCGAGTAAGTTCAGCTAATTCATAAACTATACCAATTTTGAATATTCTTGACCAAACCTGACGGAGTTTCTTCGGTCTCTGCTTGCCCATATTGACTGAATAACTAAACCATATGCCTTGACTCATTCAGGGGAAGAAGGAAAATCACCGTCAAACCTATTGTAACGCAAACAGGAAGGCTGAACTGTCCCAACGGGACCCGGAAGATTCCCCTGTCACTATAGATTTCATAAAAAGGTAGTGTGATATTTACTGTCGACTGACTGCTTAACATTTGCTTAACATATCCCAAATTTAAGAGATGTTCTGTGTTTCGCAGCACACGCTACAAACGTTCAAAAGTTTTCACAAATCTAAGGACGTGAAAAAATAATTTAAAAATGCAGCACCAAAATGCGCGCTGTTCAGTCGAGAGTCTAAACTGAGAGAAAATATGTCGAACATTGTTACATTCTTTCCAAACGTGTGTATTGCTTTTAGAATTTTAGAATTCATAGTTAGCCATAAATAGGGTTATAAATAGGGTTATACAGTGCAATGTCACTCGCGTCTTTCTTGAAAAAGTCGTGCGTTTGTTTCCTTGCTGAAAAATGGTAAATCTAATGCTAGAAATTTTTTCCGTGACACATTGCAGTGCCAAAATAAGGATAAATCTAAGATATCTGAATTGTACAAGCTCGTCAACTCAAGATTTTTTTTCTTACTACGATTTACTGATTTACAATTTGTAAGGGTGTAAGTTTTTAAAAATATACATGACAAACAGAACAGTTCACATAATTATGGTAACTAATGATCACATTTTTGGAGAGGTATCTTCAAACGGAACAAATACCATTAGGATTTCAATCAAACTTATTACGACTGAGAGAGAGAGAGAGAGAGACAGACAGACAGACAGACAGAGGACTAGGTTATTCCTACTTTTAAAAAGTATCACGACACTTACCTTTGTTTTTGTGGTATATTTTCCCTAAGAAAGTTTCAAGGAAACACACAAGCCACTTAGAAAATCAAATCCATAGGAAAAATCCACCATTTTAAAATAATACCAGAGTGAACTGATGACGAATACGTCTAAAACGTTATCACAGAATAGTACAATTAAACATTCCTTTATGTATTTTGAAATAACATTGACAGTTTCCATGGATCGCCCATAGTACGATTGTTAGTTTAACTTTTTTAAATATTTTTTTTGTTTTGTAAATCGCCCAGCGGCGAGACCCAGAAAAACATAGCCCATATCGTCATTGTGTGAAGAGCTACTGAAGTCAATTCAAAGCGAACGCGGTAAGAAAATAAGTGTAGCCAATGAAATGGCTTACAACGATTGGTGCATTGTTTTGTTCTAAGGCAGGGTGGCAAAATAATGCCTGCGCTCTTGCGTTGTTACCAATGTAGTGCAGACAGACTGGAATGTGAACTTAAATCCCTCTGTTGTATGTTGTGCCACATCAACTACTGAACGGTCACAGTACTCATTCGCATTTTGAAACTGACAATTTCTTTTTATCTCACTTAAAAATTTTGACATACACACTTACATTCACATCGGTAGAGTCAGACGTGTTACAATATTGAGTGGCATGGGTTATTTGTGGTGTTTGTTTTTTCTTTTCTTTCAAACTTATGAATCTGGGGTTTGCATGAAGTAAAGACGCTAAAGTTCAGTGAACCTCAAGGATAATGACCAAATCTGGTCTGTCTACTGATGCATATATTTATTTAAGAAGAAAAATGACCTCTAAAACACAAAGATATAAGGCAATCATGATTAGAATGAACTCAATAACAGCTAACTGCATCATTCATCATTCCATTCCATTCACTTTGGCGGCATCGATGGAGTAACATCAGAGCCCTGGCTGATATCTTGACGGAGTGGTATGTGGGTGCATGGGAAACAAGCTGCACGTGCGGACACATGGGCCCCAGAATTGTGGAAGAAGACAGAAGTCCAGTAATAACTGCATATAAACGAGTCTTCTGCTATTTTATAATAGAGGAGGTTACTGCTGTTGTTAAAAGGAAACTTTACACTTCAGTATGCAAGCAAATTATCAGCTGGGATGTTAGCAGTCCAATGGTCAAGTGGACCCACAAAGTGGTACTGGCTGACTCATGTGGACTGACGATAGCAGCGCAGGTGCTGCCTCACTTTCTGATGACCCCCTGAATTTTGATATGGAAAGGTCAAACTACCTGCTAAAATTGACTAAATGAATTATGCAGTTTCTATTTTGGCTGGAAACTGCTTTTGATAATATCTCTATTTTCAGTATCCTAATTTGATCCGTTTGGTTACCGCCATCAAAATTTTTATTGCGTGATACAAACTATTCGTAAGTCATTTCGACTTTACTGATTCGTATTTAATTAGTATATCGAATGTGCACTTCGTACACCAAATTCCAACTTGACAAATGAAATCATTTTCAAACTTTCTGACTCAGTTGATTTGAACAATTGCACAGGTGGCTTACACATCACTGACATTTTTTATTGTCCATTAAAACAACTGGACTCGATTTGATCAAGTACGGGCTGGCGTTTGAGGGCTCTTGTGCGTTCGCGTCATTTTTTTCCGGGTCCCTTTCCTTTTTTGGCTCTCCCGGACATTTGTACATTGACTGATTCTGACTCTTTTCCTCAGGTCTTTTTTATAATGGAACGCGTCGCCACTGATTGTCTCTAAGTCGTATCAACTTGATGACAGGCATCACGCGTCGTGGAGTGGTTCGCAACGGACTAAATCGGGACAGTTCTTTGTTGGACAAATCCAGTAAACTCTGTAACATGCCGATCTCTCTTGGACTTTGATTTTGGGAGCAGGTACTTTGTGAGCAGCTGCCACTGCAGCTAAAGAGGAGGAGGCTGTCACCGCTGGAGAAGTTTTTGGAGACGCGGGTTTCCATTGTTTCATTAGATGAGGAAGAATTGTTGTTAAATTGGGTTTGGCAGGCATCACCAACAACGGCGAAGTGGAAGAACATTAGGCTACTGGAGACGCGGTCGCCTCCGCTGAAGGTCGTGGTTTGCGCATGTAAGGTTGCGTCCTGGCCGAAGTGTCTCTCTTGCGGGTAGAAACTGTTTTCTGGGGGCTTTTCTTTTTTGGGGACTTTTCTTTTTCTTTTTCTGTGGGCTTTTCTTTTTCTTGGGTTGTGACCTGGTCTTGACACCACTGCTCTTTTTATTCTTTGGGGCTTGTTTGGCGTTTTCGGGACTGGCTTTTTTTCTTGGGAAGAACTTTGGGGGAATTAGGATCCCATTTTAAGAGGGAGCGAATGATGACACCTCCTAGAGAATCGCTACCTCCAGATTTCAAAATGATTTGCTTATTGGTTTAAGTGTCGATGCGGGGATCGGCCAGTTGCGTCAAGGCTACTTTGTTTCTCTCAAAAAAGCGTTTGGTTTGATGAGGAATGTGAATGATACCTTGCAGTAATTGACTTACTGTCACCGTAAACCATCGTAAGACTTCTTTGAGACTGGCTTCTAAGACACGAGCACGTACTTGTGGATTTTTTTCGCGACTGATGCCGTACAAGGCTCGAATCATTTTGACGGGAAGATGAGACTGAAGGGACGTCATGTTGACGTTGTGTGAGACTGATCCAAAGTGTCCGAGGATTTTATAGATTTTTTTGTTAAGTCATCGACGAGGCCGTGTACACGACATGCCCTCCGTCTTGGCACCAGTGGTGAAACAGATGGGTATGAAATCGCAAATAATTGGGGTGGGTGGGTTTTAAATCCACGTTGAAATAAGCGTGTGGGGTTTGAGTAGCATCGTTGTACGAATAAGTCAGCCAAGGGTTCCCAACTGTTTGGCTAAGACTTGCACTTGCGATTTATCTCTACGGCTTTTAAACAAGTCCACGTAATGAGCACTGAGACTGATAGTGCGATGGACTTTTCTTTGTTGAAACAAATTTTGGGTAATATAAATGACACTGGCATTACCATGATGTTCTTTGTCTTCTTCTAACATGTCGTCGAAAACGACCACATGGGTTTGACTGGCATCAAACACGATTTCGTCATCTTCACTAGGAATGCCTTCCGCAAACACGATGGAATCGCCTTGACTTTCTCGCAAGAGGCTGTACGCCGATTGCCACTCTTTGTAACACCACACGATCCGTTGAGGTGGACGATCCATCAAATGATATTTATGTTCGATCAAACGTTTGACAAATTCGGTTTTGCCTGAAATAATAGGTCCAGCAATTAACATGTTAAATGGATGGCGAATATACAATGCCTCCGAACGGGCACGATCTAAGTGTTCGACGATGACTTTGAAAGTAGAGGAAGAGTGAGCAGAGATAGTACAGGTAGCCATAGTGTAGGGAATGTCACATTTGACACGAAGACAGATAAGACAAGATTTTTTTAAAGTTATTTTTCAGACATGTTTCTATTTTTAAAATGGAACAACACGAAAGACAAAACTACATAATAAAAGCCAAAGGGTTAAGTACAGCAATAAAAAAACACATGAAAACGATCGAAGTGCAATAATAAACAAGTCACCGTACAAAATGTTTTTGGTAACCAAGGTGTCCTAGGGACAGTGCGTAATGTTCTTACAGTCTCTACATTGGGTACAGTCACATAGGTGGCCTCCCGGAATGGTAGTAGTGAGCCTCATGCAAATGGGGTAGAACGGCGTGTTGATTGCCTTCGGTGTTGAAAAAGTGCGGAAAATAGCCTTTGGTCATGTCTGTCATTCCAAACGTTTTAGGCATTCGACTCTACGGCATGGCCAAGTAACTCATCTGATCTTTAAACTGTACTTGACCCACTTGCATGGAAATGATTTTGGCTCCGTTCAAAGTCACTTTCGGACGTTCTGTACTTTGTTCCGTATAGTATCTCAAAAGAAATTGCTCATCGTATCTCAAAAAGTTGTGAGCCATCACCGTGGCATGGCGATGACAATCTCCGTAACGTTCGATGTCCTCTTGGCTCCACTTTTCCCTCTCTCGAATAAGATAGTACTTTTCAGGGTTTACTAATGGTGGTGAATTTTGGTTGGGTGTAGAATCTCTGGGTCTGGATTCTGGCTCACGCATGTCATTTTCAAAATCACTGGCATGAATTTGTGCCAAAACTTCAGCTACTGTACGAGGCGACAAATCACGTTTCTGCCTCTTACTTTCTTCTTCTTTCTCTACGACATGATGGGATCGTTTCATCTTGACTGAAAATGTCAAATGACTACATTTTAAACGCCATGGGCCCCTTTATAACAGAATGATGTTAACATAAACCCAAAGGCCCTTTTCAGGGCCACTCATACGCCTCGAAAAGATTTGCTTTGTTGCCTAATTTTTTTTAGTCGGTTGTATAGTTGTTTATGTATGTATGTTGTCTGTTGTATGTGTTATCTACGTCTCTCTCCCGCCAAAACGTTCAATGGTTTTTTCCCGCTCTTTGGTCCCGATTGAGGTCAGCCCCTTGTTACATTGTTACCAATCTTCTGTACTGTGACGTCACCTTACCTGTAATGTATTTTCCCATTGTCGCTATACATTTTGACGCTATACAGGCCCAAGGGGGGTGGGGTCTGTAATGCATTTTTCCATGACGCTATAACTCTTGACGCTATACATTCCCAAGGTCTGTAAAGTATTTTCCATTGACGCTATATCGCCCCCTTTCACTACTAACTTGGTATTCTTTTGTAGGGCTTGAAACAAGAAAACTGAACAAACTTTAGCACTTTGCTATTGATATTTTAGCAACAGACTAAACAACATAAATGCCATTACAACAATAGAAAGCCTTAAATCTGCTATAACGAGAAATCCACTAAAAATAAAATTAAAAATGAACGATGATTAACCAACAAAACCGAATTTATCAAAGGCAATGCTATGTACAGAAATGCTTCTCCCTTTGAGAAGGTATGTGGATATAATCTGACAAACACCAACAACTTGAAAAAATGTATAAAGAAAGAGAGAAACCTCAACTGAAAATTACTTTTTCCAAATTGTTTGTCTTTAGGGAACAGGGAAAATACACATTAAATTTGGGATATGTTAAGCAAATGTTAAGCAGTCAGTCGACAGTAAATATCACACTACCTTTTTATTTTCTGCTCCTTTTGTGTTGATGGCAGGTATTATGTTGTTTTGTTCCTCTTCCCTCTGTGTGGATAGTATAATTTGGGTTTGTTTTTTCTTCTTCCCTCTGTCGTGTGTGTGTGTGTGCGTTTATGTGTGTATGTGTGTGTGTGTGTTCGCGTACGTTTGTGTGGATAACATATTTTGTGTTTTTTTTTCCTTCTGCCCGTGTTTGGATAGTAAATTTGGGGAACTTTCGTTGCTGGACAGGCCGGTGGCGGGTGGCGGTAAATTTATAGTGACAGGGGAATCTTCAGGGTCCCGTAGGGACGTTCATCGCTGGACAGGGCGGTTAACGGGTGGCGGGTAAATGTATAGTGACAGTGGACAGTTCAGCCTTCCTGACTGCGTTGCAATGGGTTTGAAGGTGATTTTACCTTCCTTGGGATTGTCTTCTCCTGAATATGAGTCAAGGCATATGGTTTATTTATTCAGTCAATACGGGCAAGCAGATACAGAAGATACTCCGTCAGGTTTGGTCAAGAATATTCAAAATTGGTATAGTTTATGAACTAGCTGAACTTACCCGCCACCCCGCTACCCGCTGATCTAGCTGAACTTACCCGCTACCTGCTGCCCTATACAACAACCCAACTTTCCCTTGTCGGTATTCAAGCCCAATATTCCCCATTTTCAATTCCCATTGACGCTAAACATGCCCAGTGAACTTACCAGCTACCGGCTACACGCTACCCTATACAACAACCCCACTTTCCCTTGTCGCTATACATTCCCAATATTCCCCATATGCAATTCGCCTTGACTCTAGAGCTGCGCAGGGAGGTTTGAAAAGTCTTGACGCCAGAGTTGGCCAAGAGGAGTCTGTAGTGTATTTTCCCATTGACGCTAGGGTGCCCCACTATACTACTGACAGGAGATCTGATTATAATATGATTGTGGCAGCTCAGCTATGAGTTATTACAGAACTGTATCCATAGTTCGACTACAAGGAAAAATGTCGGACATATTGGGCTCGGTGGGGTGTGATTTTCATATATATCTTATCAAGTAATATTTTCGCCAGATTTAACTTTACAAAACTAAAATAATTTTGAAACAGGATAAGTTGATTTTGTGTCAAACACAATATTACAATGAATTTAATATCCAGCCCCTCATTTCTGTATTATGTAGTAAATAGTAAGGAAATGTACACATCTAAACAAACTGTTATGTACATAGTTGGGGTTCCCGAATAAAGGAAGTATAATGTATGTACTTACTACAATGAGTATACAATTTACCAATTACATATTTTTATGTACGCACCTTTGGTGTGATATATACAACCTGAACTGGTGCAAGTAATTTAGAACTTACCTTATAATATGAACGGTGACCGTTAAATCGAATACTATTCATACGAAAAAGAACACACAGTTATTGATTTGTATTCAATACGCTTAATTGAAAACAAAAGTTATATTAAATCTCGACTCCACGTCGGGTGAAAATCCCACCATGAATTCAGTGTTTCACAATGTCAATAACCAATAACTTCCGAATGTATTGTATTTGTTGACTGATGATTCATGACCCATTTAATTATGTGAAGTCGGGAGCGCTGAACGGCTTCTGGCGGAGGGTAAAATACTTCTGAAATAATTTATCTAATAGAACCCTATTCAGTTCCTTTGGTAACTTCCTGGTATCATACCAGTGTACCAGTGTCGTGATTGGCTGCTTATTTTTGAAGATGATACACACATATACCTACATACATGAATGCATATATATATATATATATATATATATATATATATATATATATATATATATATATATATATATATATATATATGCTTACCTTTTTATATTCGGGATATTCTAGTCTTCCTGCTTCATCTTTTCGAAGGATATATATAGAGATAGATAGATATGCAATGCCGACGATTAAATGATTGAATATACAAAAAAGTGAAATTCAACGATTAACAATTTAATGACAATTCAATAGTCAAATGATTAAAATTTCTCAAGTACTCTCCTTCCGCTCGACCCTGTGATAGCTAAATGCCTCATTTGATTAGTAGTGTGAGATAGCTTTCCACCTGTCCTTGTATTCTACTCGTCTGTGTATTCTTTTCTCTTATTCCTCCTATTCCTCCAATTCCTACTCTCTTTCCTTCCGACTATTTCCAAATTTTTTCACCTCCTCGACGTCTCTATACTTCTCCTCCTTCTCCACATCCTCCTCCTCGACTCCTTTTCCTCCTCCTCCTCGACTCTCTCCTCCATCTAGATTTGTCGACTCCGACTGCTCTGCTAGTCTCACTTCCGTCTCCCCTCTTAGAGACTCTGGACTTAACTGAACTGGAAGTTCCGTTCCCCAAAAAGCTTACTGTGAAAACACAAGAACGGTATAATATTTTCCTTAGCCCTCTCATCTCACACTACACCCAGCTTATCATCAGATAACGGCTATTAAATTTATTTGGTCACGCATTCATTCGCATCGAAATATTCATACAATCTTGTATGGTAAAACAACGTTGTAATAAAAAGCACGGTATCATATACTTCTCATACATACATCAATATATTGCGTCACATCAATACATATTCCTAATTCCATTACACGAAACAATATCACAACAATCACACGCATTTCTTTACATTGCAACTCATACGAAGTACACAAATATTCAAATATTCATGCACATATATATCCGTACATCAATATTAACTAATCTTACACACTTTAGTCATTTTCCAAATTCACGATTTAAGCATTTGTAAATTCTAACAAATCACATGAATAAATGCACTAGCTTACTACGAAGTAACCTAATAGCAAATTACAAAATTAATTCTGACTACAAGCTAACAATCTTCATAACTATGTACATAATACCCAAGCTCATTTCTCAGATACGCTAGTTAATTAAATACTACAAAGGTAATTCTAAGTACTAAACGATCCTAGTAATTAAGTATACATACTACACATAATTACAATTACAATGCCGTTATATTCTGCAAAAAACGAGCAAATAGCTTACCGACCTTTACGAAGCTTTGTCTTTCCTTAGAATCTCCTCTCTAATATTTACTGCCAAATTACGAGTGGCTTCCTCCGAGTAACACTATGCTGCTCAGCAATCTTCCATAGCGAGATTAAATTTTCGCTTGCTAGTTAGAAGTTATAATTCAGATCGAAATTGTTATCACCCCTTTTTTTCTCAATTTCGATTTGATGTCGCATTGACACGATCCAATCAAACTTAGCGGACAATATCCTTCACGCTGTCTGTCCACGTGGGGACGGATTTAGAACACGCCCCGTTTCCCTCTTGCGGGTTCCTCTGATCTTAGGACAAAGTTGTAACACATTGGTGGGAAGTCGCTCGATCTTACACCTGTGCCGATCCAAGTTGTCGGGTCTTCTCTCTGGTCACGTTAACCTTGCGTAAGAAATTAACTCTGGCCTGTGGCAATGTTCGACATCAAACCATGTCTTGTTATAATACCTTAGTTTATACACGACTTACTAACTGGGAAGGAGCAAATGTGACTTCCCTCTACCCTTGAGAATAAAATCGCAATTTTATTCCCCCAAAATTGATCAAAATGCAAATGTGCGTTACTACACGCAATAAAAGAAACAAAATCGTAACGACACTAAACGCTGACTACAGACACGATTATCTACAGAGCCATCTATGCCATTTGAGCACTCCTTCTCACGAAATAGGCGCCTACGTTCTCGGTTACTTTTACGTATATGATCTGTATCTGGTACTGCTGTAAGAACAGTGACCGTCGCATCAAGAGTACATTCGACAATTTCGCCTGCGTGAGATAGGCGTGGGGTTGGTGGTCGGTCAACAATTTGAACTTTCGCCCGTATAAGTACCGCTCGAACCGTTATCCCGAAGACGTTTCCGAGGAATTGCCTTTCCGATTTGGAGTAGTTCTTCTCGGCATAAGACAGAAGACAGTTTACGTCTGCCGTACGCGACAGGAAAAAGCGTCGACTCGTGCTCTTGCAATAGTACTGCTCCCACGCGTCAGTGCGGTGAACGAAGTCTTTGGAAAGATCCGGTAGACTGTCAACAGCGTCGGATGTCAGCCTATTCTTCAGCGTTAGGAAAGTGTGCTCCTACGCATCCGTCCAAACAACTTTACTCGGAACCCCGTTTCCTGGTCAAGTCAGACAACGGCCCGACGATCGCACTGAAATTAGCCACATACCTCCGGTAACGATCTGTTAATCCCAGGAAATACCGCACCCCAGTTTTCGTTGTTGGGCGTGCGACGTTTCGCACCTGCTCCACCTTCGACTTCTCTGGGGACAGCGTGCCTTGACAAAGGGTGTGTCCCAAATGGTCCAACGGCCGGAAACCAAGGTGAAACTTGAAGGGGCATGTCGTCAATCCCTCCTGACGTAGCTGCTCCAAAACACCAGTTAGTAGAGTGAGGTGCTCACCCAACGTCTCTGTGGCTAGTAAGAGATCATCCATGAAGTTGTGAACACCCCTATTACGCAATGGCTCCAACCATTCTAGTGAAGACGCTGGGCGCATTCTGGACTCCGAACGGCATGACTAACCAATGGTAGGTCGCATCAGGAGTAACAAAAGCGAGCTTTGCCATATCCTCCTCCCTTACAGGAATTTGCCAATAGTCCTTGGACAAATCTAACTTCGAAAAATATTTCGCTTTCGAGACAGAAGCGAAAATATTTTCTGGAACAGGTAGCATTTCGACTTGAAATTCAGTCGCCTGAATCAGCTTCTGGTAGTCGACACAAATCGGCGGGCTCGATTACTCTCAGATCAATCATCTGTTTAATCTCTTCTCATACGACTTATCGTTTCGCGTGGGAAAAAGGGTAAGGTTTCCGCTGCACTGGCCGATCGTCCACCAGCTTTAACCCGAACTCGACAAGTGATATTTCCCCGGGTATTTCCGTAAGCACATCGGAATACCCTGCTAGCAACGTTTTTTCTCTTCCCGCTACTCCGCAGTCAACGTGGGGTCATACTCCACGTCCGAGGGTATCTCATCCCTCGTTAATGGACAGCTCGGTACAGTATTCGCACCTTCTGTATCATCTTCGGTCGTCGGTGACGATCGTGGCTACGACAAACTCGCTGACGGTCTCTCTTTCTCGGTATCTCTTTAGGAGATTGGCATGGTACAGCATCTCCTTAGTCGGTAGCCGTATCCAAAAGTTTTGACCTCCGACCTTCCCTGTTACGACGTTTGGCACCCTTCGAGAAACTTGCAACTTGCTGTGTTTTTGGGGTAAAAGCAACAACACATTGTCCCATTGTCCCCTACTTCATACTGGCGTGTTTTCGCGCGCTTGTTGTAATGCTTCTCCTGACGTGACTTCGCTCACTCGAGGTTCTCCTGTATCAGGAAACAAATTCCCTCTAGTTTGTTTCGCAAATCTACTACGTACTGATAGGTAGTACGTACCTCTTCGACAGCGTGATTTTCCGTCCTCAGCTGTCTCAGTACAGTGACTGGGCCACTTACGGTCCTCCCATATAAGAGTTGAAAGGGAGAAAACCCTAAACTCGCTTCTGGTACTTCCCGATATGCGAAAAGCATTGCAGGAATGTACCGATCTCAATGTTTGCGGCGGCCTTCACACAGCTTCATAAGCGTGTTTTTCAGAGTCCAGTTAAACCGCTCGATCAGTCCCTTATATTTGGGGGTGATACGGTGTAATCGTGAGGTGTTTAATCGACATCAGATGGTTTACTTCTGCCATCACGCGACTCATGAATTGTGTCCCTTGATTGGTCAGGATCTCGTCGGGCACTCCGACTCTTGACCAAATCCAAAAAAGCGCTGCAGCGACGGCTTCCGAATAAATATTGCGCAACTCGGCAGCCTCCGGATAAAAGATACTGATTTCCTTGCGGTCCGAACAAATCCATCGCGACGCGTCGAAATGGTTGATCGATAATGAATGTATTGCCTCTTATGTTACGTGTTTAGGCTCTAATGAACAGTAATAAAAGAAAGAGTGAAAACAACAAGCTTTGAAAAAATTAACAAATAATATATTTCTCTGGAAAACACTGTAAAAATGAAAAGTATAAGAACTTACGGTATTAAGAATCAAATTCAAAAATAATCCAAGAATAATCCACGAATTAAATTTTAGAAGTCGTAGTAATTAAATGTTCTAATGAATTCAAGTTCGAGTCCCGACAGAAAATCCAAAATGGAAGGCCATGACGTATACTGTAACCTTTATGGTGTTGTATCGTCTACAGATATTTGTTGCTTCACAGTCAATAATATTTTCCGGTGTTTGAACTTCCGAATAAAATTGTAATAAATGTCTTTGTCCAAGAATTCTGAATGAACACTCAAATATTTCTATTAAAAAATTAAACTTTAGAATCCAAATAATTTGAATAAAAATTATAACTCCTAACTGTCACAACAAAACGAACATCTTTCGTCCCAGTGTTTAGAAGCCCAACTGAGAGATCGCTTTCTCACCCATGCGACAGAGAAGTCTAGCTGTTTTGCTAACCTTACTTTTCTTATCTCAGTCTAGTCATCTCAGACCAGTCGTCTCATTCAAGGTGTCCACGCCTTCAGAACTACTTTAAAGAAAGGAAACCCTTGTTGTCTTCTGCTGTGCCTGACGTACTTGTACTAAAATCAAACAACAACAACAACATCAACAAATATATAACAAAAACAATGGTCAATTTTATCCTATATGCAGGCCTAGCTCAGCACATTTTCAGGTCAGCGTCATTAATATAGCTAAAGCTACCTAACTAGTTTTAAATACTTCGTGTGAAACAAATTATATACTGTTAGCTACATTTAATGACGCTGACCTGAAAAATGACTGTTACAGATAGGATAAAATTCTCAATGCTGTGTGAAATGAACTATGACAGAAAACACTGATCCATGCATATAGACTATAGACCTATACACATCATTGCTTCCCAACTCTCTTAACAACTACGGAAAACTTAGTAACAGCCAGAAAAGTGTTATGTAAAACATGCTTTATTCTAATTTTGTTAAGCATCTCCACTGTGCCCCGGGTGAATCAAAAGTATAACTACAACATTTAATGACAAAAAAATGCACTTACCAGCCAGAAGGAATCATTTATCCGTCAGCACATTAATCCATAAGCAAATTTCACTGTAGCACTTGCCATATTTCCAGGACAGAAAAATAAATATTCAAAGAATCTGTGAACTTGTAAGTTCAAGACATGGTTATTCACTAGAGTCCGTTTTTGGAGGGTCTATTATACACGGTGGTAATTTTACAATCAATATTAAGGACAACACAAGTATATCACAAAAAGTTTCATCTCCTCCAAAGGGAAGAATAGTTATATACGATAGTTACACAGATCTCTAATTACCCATGAATAATAAAGCAAGATGTTACTCTTCGTTACAGCTTGTACTAAGTATAACTACAGTAGAGCTGAGTAGCCAATATCGTTTTATTATTTACAATATAACTTTTCTAAATTGGAGCTAATGAAAATAAAACAGTTTCTTGTAATAAATATTAATTATTTATTGTCAATTTCATATAACATCCATATATTAAATGTGATATTATCTCATTACTATGCGACGTTTTATGTTGTTATTTTTCTTTGCTCACGCGTATAAACTGTGTACTTCGGACATAACGGTCACACCACATTCCTTATTAACATATTTATATTCACGTGCCGCATGTAAACATTGGACGAGAACACTAGTGAAGAATTCTTTTTACTTTAAAGGAAAATATTGGGTGAGAAAAATAATCTACGTTGCGGTTTGGACCAAGAAAAGAAATCCCAGTCGCGGGGTTACATTATATGTCTCCCCACTAGGGCAAGCCTCGTGGAGAGACAAATAATATAGATTCTATGTCTCTAAGCATATATTAAAAGAAACTAATGCGCAATTTCGGAAAGCCCAGAATTGCTAAATTTCTTATGATACGTGTTTAGGCTCGAATAAACAGTAACACAAGAAAGAGTGAAATCAACAAGCTTTGAAAAATCTAAAAAATAATTTATTTCCCTGGAAATTTTTTAGAAGTCCTAATAATGAAATGTTCTAATAAATTCAAGTTTGAGTCCCAACGACGATTCCAAGATGGAAGGCGATGACGTATACTATAGCTATTAATGTGCTCTTGTGTGTACATTTCTGTGTTATTCACAAACAATAATCCGGTGTTTGATTTAATGAAATATGTTTGTCCACGAAATCTCTATAAGCACTCAAATTTCTCCAGGAAAAAAGAATTAATCCTTTGAAATCCAAATAATTTCAATAAATATTAAATAATTCCAAACTGACACAATAAAAGAACACCCTTACGTCCCAGTGATTTTAAACCCGACTGATCTCTCTCTCTCTCTCTAAACATCACTATTAAAACTAACTAATGCACAATTTCAGAAAGCCCAGAATTGCGAAATGGAAGCTGTTTACATATAAAAAATTACGTACCCTAGTATGACCTTGATGAAAACCAATCATTTTACTCCGAGAAATAATATAAAAGGTTGTTTATTTCTCTCATTGATTTCTAAATCAAGGTCGGAAGCTAGGTCAGCTTTAGGTGTTTAGAACTGAAGAGACAAGGTCAAATTATTTTCTGAAAAAATATCAAGTTCTTAGTAAACAAAACTACATTATTTGGACATGTAATGAAATTATAAATAAAAAGATTTTAAAACTTATAAACAATTATATTAAATCAAATATAAATTAAATAAAATATACGTAACATCCCCAAGGGGACGGTTCGATGATCCATTTTCGGTGCCTTTCTCTGACACTTGTCACAGGAGAGACAGAACCGCTTGACATCTCATAGGACCCTTGGCCAGTAGAATTCTTTGAAAAGACGATCACGCGTCTTGGCAATTCCTATGTGCCCTACCGTGAGACTTTCATGCGCTAGATTCAATACGTCACATCGCTTCTCCTTTGGCACGACGACTTGCATGAAGTGTTCGTGTCCTTTCCTTCTTGTATATGAACTTTACCGCGCCATTCGTAGTTACTTTCTCCGTTCCTTCTGTAGCGTATTTATGTAACTGCGCCAGAGTTGCGTCTTCTTGCATCAGCTTTCTAAATTCGGATGGTACGTTACTGACCGGTATGGACGTAACTTCCATCAGTGTCGGTTTCGTGTCTACTTTTGGACCTGGTTTCCACAGCACTCACCTGCGTCGGTGTGCAGAT
Organism: Sinohyriopsis cumingii; assembly: GCA_028554795.2. Taxonomy (NCBI): domain Eukaryota; kingdom Metazoa; phylum Mollusca; class Bivalvia; order Unionida; family Unionidae; genus Sinohyriopsis; species Sinohyriopsis cumingii. The sequence goes on from CM068826.1 coordinate 17,396,649, forward strand.
TTCGGGGTTCGGTTGTGGCAACATATATAACGACATCCCAGTATGACGTCATGTGATAGTCCATCCAAGCACGCAGCTTCAATTTTCTCCTTCACGTACGGTGAATCGAGGTCAATAACAACCACTGGCAACGGGTCATGCGTGCTGTTCGCGTACTGGAGCTCAATTACCTCCCCTGTGTAGTCCTTAGGCTTAACATACTTCTTGTCGACAAGGGCGGGAACGCTACACCCAGTGTCGTACACGAGGGTGGACCCTTCTCCGTTGACAGTTGCGGACGCGAGGTTTGCTGGTTGACTCGGCTCATACTCTTTTCTACTGACGGCATTCACCTGAGTCTGCCTGCCCCTGTAACAGTCCCTTGAAAAATTCCCTGGGCTCTTGCAGTTGTAGCACGTCGGCGGCCCTCGTCGTCCTGCAAGGCCCGTTTTCGTAGGTGAGGCCTGTCCTGGTCTATGGGTGTCATTCTTACCTGTAGATCCTCCTCCGACCTTCCAATCGCCATGACTGTTACGGACAGACAGCTCTCCCTCAACCTCACGGCTTGACTCAGTGGGTCGGTGTCGGTTCGAACCCTCGGAACCTCAACTCTTCGATTGTGCCTGCTTGTATCTTTCCGCCATCTGGCTATGTCTTTGAGAGTCCAATGCTCTCTCTCTCCGCTAGTAATACTGTCAACTCACGACGGTAAGTACTCAGGATATGCTCCTTGAGTATAACGACGCGTAGCCCGTGGTACGATCGTTCGACTTCTTCCATCTTTATCCACGTCTCAAATAACCATCGAACACGGGTGTGGAATTGAAAGTGTGTTTCCGTTGCTTTTTTCTTCCAGCCCCGAAAATGTTTACGGTACGTCTCGGCGGTAAGCTAATAATGGCAAAGAAGGGCCTTCTTGAACTTCGAAAGCGGTACCTTGCAAAGCGGCTGAGACGTTAATCACCTAATGTTGCTCGAGAATTTTATGAAAGCACGCAAGTTTCTCAAATTGCACTAGGAAATCGCCAATGGACTCCTGTTTGTCATTGAATTGCGAAATACTTATCTGTAGCATTCGGTGGTCGATAATCGGTCGTACGCTCCCTCCAGAACTGGTACTGGAGTCATCCCTATCGGTGGTTCTAGCTTCTACCATTAATTTCTCCATTTCGATAGCATGAGCGAGCTCTCTTTTGCGGTCGCTGATTTCCTGGCCATCTCCGTCTGTCCCTCTCTGTCCGCTGATATCTTGACCAGCTACTTCTGTGTCTCTCTGTCCTCTGATATCTTGGCCAGTTGCAGCTCTTTCTCTCTTTCGGTTTTATTTTTGGCCCTCTATTCTTTCTCTCCTCTATGAACGCTGCTAGGCGATCTCTCTCTTACCCTAGATCTTCCGAGCCCATGACGCGATACTCTTTACTCATCTGTCTTTCTGTAGCAATTTTTAGATGATACTAACCGTAAGTGATACATTGTCTCAACTTACTAATCAATAGACAGATGTTCCAAGTTCCTAAACAAATAATTACCTGTTGACAACAACTAACTTCGCTCAGGTAAGATATTCTGACCGATATTGGCTTCACACTTACTGCAAGTTTACGAAATCTATCAAGCATGCAAATATAACAAAATAACATATACAAGTTGAAAAATCATAAAACTTCAAATACACAGGATGGAAAATATCTCATAACTGTTCACTAATAGTTCTTACTCAATAATACAATAATCGTAAAGATAATATTGATGTCTAATTCAGATCCCGGACGAAGCCGCCCCCACTGTGGCGTGACGGGTTGTTATGCCGCCAATGTGGTAGTTGAGTTATGGATGGGGTGGATTGCTCGTAATATTCTATTTAAATTATTATAAAAGTCCCACCCAGGTTCGATTAAATTAGTAAAAGATAGATGTAAAGCTCTGAGCCCCCAGACAGCAATGCTGACGATTAAATGATTGAATAAACAAAATAGTGAAATTCAACGAATAACAATTTAATGACAATTGAATTGTCAAATGATTAAAGTTTCTCAAGTACTCTCCTTCCGCTCGACCCTGTGATAGCTAATTGCATCATTTGATTAGTTGTGTGAGATAGCTTTCCACCTGTCCTTGTATTCTACTCATCTGTGTATTCTTCCCTCCTATTCCTCCAATTCCTTGTCCTCTTCCTCCCGACTATCTCCAAATTTCTACTTTTCCTCGACGTTTCTATATTTCTCCTCCTTCTCTACTTCCTCCTCCCCGACTCCTTTTCCTCCTCCTCCTTGCCTTTCTCCTCCGGCTAGACTTGTCTACTCCAACTGCTCTGCAAGTCTCACTTCCTTATCCCCTCTTAGAGACTCGGGACTTAACTGAATCAGAAGTTCTGTCCACCCAAAAGCTTCCTACGAAAACACAAGGACGGAGCAATATTTTCCTTTGCCCTCTCATCTCACACTACACTCAGCCTATCATCAGATAACTGCTATTAAATTATATGTATACAAAAAGATGAAGCAGGAAGACAGGAATATTCCGAATATCCAAAGGTAAGTATGCACGAACGCGACTGCAGAGTATTTGGATAAAGAGTACTCTTCCACCGTTTCTAACCCAGTACAACAAATAAAGGAACAAATAGTCATCTCGCAAAAGTGTGGCAACACGTTAGAGAACGGAATACTGGACCGAATCGTATGAAGTCAAATATCATTTTAATGTATACTATCTAATCTAGTCTGTTGATCAAATATATTTGTACAAAAGAACGAGTGTCGTTTGCAATGCATGTAAAGAGATCCAGGGATTAGAATCGGAAGTAGTCTGAGGACATTAAGTATCCAAATTGCATAATGCACAGTATAGTACTTTGGTTTTTCCATTTATGACTCTGACGATATAGGCGAGATGGATATGAGAGATATCGTAGGGTTTAGGGCGAGGAAAAGGGAATTGGTATAAAAATCAAGGGTTCTTTAGACAATCAGTTTTGAGTCCAACTTCATAAGAGACCCCCATCCTGCGATACACGAGAAAATATTATGTAACTAATGTATTGCATTTTTATGTTCATTTTTCACTTTTCCACACAGGACATGTGTTTCTCTCTTCCCGTATATTATCGGATCACCTAGGTGGCAGTAAGATAGAATGAGCTTCCTTGAGACAGTGATTGCCGCCAAATCATGTATACCTCAGTTACTACTTCTGATCGTGCCGAGTAGCACGCTCTCTTTAGATAGATAGGCCTCGCCTCTGGCCCTGCCAGAGATCGCAACAGGCCAAGACGATATTACCCTTTAAACCGAATGACGGAAGTTTGTTGTAGTTTGCTTACTACAATCTTAAACACACTCATGGATCAGCCACAGACCACTCAATGCACCCGATGTCCAGTTTAGTACCCACGTATACACAGGATATGGATTCAATGCGTTTTCATGCCTCTGTCACTCAAAGAAAATACTGGCCTAGTGATAAATCCAAGTCGGGACGTTCTGTAAACATTGTGGGCCGCCCCTTAAGACAACCGTCCCTATTTTCATCTCAGTTGCACAGGAGGCGACAGCGTTGTCACGTTCACCTAGAGGCGACGACGTATGCTCACAGGCCAGTGGACAGTGGCTCGCTCATGATCGTCTATTGCACATCAGTTCGGAATGAAGATACAGTTCACTGTTTCCAGAATTTATCGCAGAGATCTTACATCTAAAAAGGCTCTACTCGATCTGCTTGGACCTATATACATTGCGCAACAGGTTACTTTCCGGTATTGCTCGCCAGATTCATAAGGACGCGGCCTCACGACATCTGCTTCAAAATTTTTGTTTAGAGTTTGTTCTCCTGTCGCGTTATCTAGAAGTTGTCTCACATACCTTTTGGGGTGGAGGCAGCAGAGATGGCTTCTCAGGGGTAAGGGGACTTAACTCCCTTCTTCTTATCTATTCTCCAGAGGTACTATGATCGGGTAATATATTTGAAGAAGAAGCCACTTTTTCCTTGTAACATAACTTTTTTCAATAATACTTACCCGATCATAATACACATGCACCCAGTTGGCCTTCCCACAGTTACATCCATATCGAGAGCGTGCCATCAGCTCCAGTGGTAATTGAAGTATTTCACGGGATCTGGTGCCAATTCTATATCAATGGGGGATCACTATATGTAACTACTACCTTGGTGGGCAGATAACTTTGAACGTTTTAGGATTGGATTATGAGGTAGTAGTAGTTCTCCTACGGTATTAGGATCAAGTAAGCATTATTGATAAAACGTTTTTGTTACAAAAAATTGGTTTCCGTTATTCCCAGGATCCCGTCTTTCTATATGAATATTGCATAATTGATCAAGGCAGCTGTAGCCAATCATTTTCGACTGATGCAGTGTTCCTTTTAAACCACCAACATTCTTCATTTTGTATATTACGTTGGATAGTGCTATTATGTTGCAAAAAAGACTATTGTACATCAGTCGATCAATGTTTTGCACCATGATGCAGGCATTACAGGAAGCTAGGATAGTAACTATAAGTAAATGATCTTAGATATTAATGCACAGCGTACTAAAGGAACATTTGTAAAGTTAGAAATGTAATTTGGACTTCTTCCTGGTAGCTGCTGTTTCATCTGCTGAAGGAAAGTTGAGTTGAAAGTTCAACAAATTATAACAGTCCAACCTAAATTTACTTCGAAATATTACGATATCTTCGTACAGTATTATTATTATTATTATTATTATTATTATTAAACATATTCGGGGCCTCGAGTGGCCGAGTAGTCTAAAGCGCACACTGTTACGGATCATTGCCATCTCACCTCTGTCTGCATAGGGTTCGCCAGTGTTGGTATGTGAGAAAGCATTCCACTAGCTTCTCGTGAGAGGTTTTTCTTTCCGGTTTTTCCCAGGTTCTTCCTAAACCATTTATATATATATGTCTCATATAGATCTATTCGTCAGGATACAGGAAACAGACTCTGACATCATTAATTAATATTCCACTTGGTGACTCCCATCGGTGCAATACCAATCATGGTGGCAGGATCCAGTTTATTAATTTGCCCACGTCAAATTTCGGATTTTAAGGCCATGGTGTGATTTTTCAGCTATTATTGTTTACTAATTAAAGATATGGATATATTTGTGAACTAGGTGTTTCGGGCCTGTGTTGTTCTTGAAATTGATGTCAGGCATGTACACATTCCATAGTTACTCAGCAGTATGTTGATAGGGAAATACCAATAGTCAGCTAGGAAGAAGAGCGAACCTCCCAGAGCAGTAAACACATGGGTTTGAGGCAAGTAGAATATCTCAAAAACAGCTTGGATTATAGCTATTTTCAATTGCATCAGCCTGTTTAGTAACCGCTGTTTTGCATAATTGTCATTTAGGAAAAGTGCTTATGCTTGCATAGGCCGATAAATCAACCCACAAATCTGTGTTGATATCGTCACAGGTGAAGGGCTGATTTAGCGGCCTAATGCTTACACTGTGAGGATCACATGGTGTCAAAAATGACCTTCGGACATGAAAATTGCAGATAGAAATTTGGGATTAGGGTGCATAAACTTATTCTGCTATGAACTGCCATTGACTTCTTTGGTCAAGTGGATAATATTCTTATGCTTTGTTTTAGTATAGATATCCCAAAAATATGTACCTTTTTGACCTCACTTTAATTTTTTAATGATTTTTTTTTATACTAGGTCGCTGACTGCGGCATTAAATTTGTACTAAAAACTGTCCCCTATAGTAATCGATCACCCTTCCATTTGTTTGTAAAAAAATATAAAAAAAATGCATTTTTAAACGAAAAGCGACAAGTATAAAAAAAAACTTACAAAGCGTAGTCTTTCATTCATCAATAATAATTTCTAACCTGAGTGTCGCCCGGGGTGGGTGTGGGAAGCAGTAACACATAATCCATTTCAAACCAAATGGAAGCTCTCGATGGCAACATACGGATGTCTTGTGTTCAAAACGATTTCGCTCATAAAATTATGGAATTGTTGAGAGTTTCAAAGAGAGTTAACTACATAACATCGGTTGCTGGAAAAACATAGACTCGCCTAGGCAAATATGGCGAACATGTTACTTAAGAAACTTCTGTTTGATTCGAAACACCAACAAAAAGACAGTGTTTGGAGTATCCTGAGGACAGTTAAGTTAGAAATTACAAATTGATGAACGAAATTACTAAGATTTGTGCATTGTTTTATTCTTTGACGCGTTTTGTTTTTAAAATTGATAGGTGGGGAAACAATAAAAGGGAAGGGTGTGCGAATACCATGCTGGTGCCTCACGACGTAGCTGTGGGTTACCAGAATTCAGATGATGGGAATAATCAGATAAAGCCGCCCTCGTGCAGCAAGTTGTATTTATCAGTTGTCCGATACCTAAGGTACCAATTAAGAAGATTTATCTTTCATTTGGCTGAAGTAAAATAATAAGCGCAATAAAAATAAATCAATAAGTAAATGTACAACCTCAAAAACAGACTCACAATTCTGAATGGTTTAAATTTAATAACTTTTATCAAAATAGCGACAAATTTTCCATTTCAGAATAAGCTAAGTCTTACTTGCGTTATATATCTACCAAAAGATGACAATGATGTTACAAATCTCCGGTGGCCTATTGGTTAGAGCATCCGCTTCGGATGCTGGAGGTCGCGGGTTCGAACCCCGGCCGAGTCATACCAAATTCTTTTAAAAATAGTACTAACAGCTGCCTCGCTTGGCGCTCAGCTTTAAGAAGTTAGCGTTAGTACTGGTTAGCCTGGTGTCAGGATAATGTGACTGGGTGGGACATCACTATAAACTGTCACACTGCAGACATCGTAGCGTTATGTTGAAAAATTGTTTAAAGCTACGTTAAAAACTTAATCACACACACACACACACACACACATCTCTTGGTATGACTTTAGATTTTGTCTTGAGTAGGAGTTAATTTTTATGCTCGGAATCTTTTTTCTTTTCGAGGGCCAGATCGAATACATAGATCAAAGGATGTGTCATTTTAGGAAATGTCACTGCTTCATCTAGATCAGGGGTCTCAAACACACGGCCCGCCAAGTAGTATCATGTGGCCCGCCAAGCAGTATCACGCGGCCCGCCAAGCAGTATCATGCGGCCCGCAAAATGATTGGCGTCACAAGTTGTCGAGAGATAACAAAAGTGGTGCGGCCCTTAGGCCATCGTAAATGCCCACATGCGGCCCTCAGAGTGATTTGAGTCTGAGACTCCTGATCTAAATATTCTTAAATTGCCAATGGAACCACAGTTCATAAGGTCTTCAGAACTCAATCAATGATTTTTTATCTTTAAATCCACTTCTAAATGCTGAAACTTTCCCCATAACGTTAATGAGAATTTCAAATTTAAATATGTCTTCCTGTTCCATATTCAAATGAAATTAAATATTTTCATTGTGAGTAATCAGAGAGGACAGTTATAGTAATGTGTTGTGCTATCGAGCAGTTTGGGCCTATACGGGCAGTAGTGATAGGATGCACTTGGGGTAAATGGCCGGTTTCCATTACTGGTCCACTTGGGGGCAGTTGGCCCTACTGGAGACAAATGGGTCCAAAATGGTCACTTGTGGGCAAATGACCCACTTGGAGGACAAAGGGTTTATGGGGACAAAATCTGTTTATAGGGACACACAGGAATGGTAATGATAAAAGGTCTTACGTTTGGGGGTAAAATATGAAAATACGTAAACAAACAAACACCTACACGCAACACAAACACCGACACGCAACACAGAGACAAAACATACATTTTTGGAAATAGTGAAATACTTTCTTGTCTAGGCATGTGCTTGGTCCTGAAAAAGACCGTTGGGGTTTCTTCTACTTCATCTTTGGCCACAATTTCTTCCATCAGGTCTTCTAAGAAGACTTTTATTTAGGGACTTTTTTTTTCTTGTTCAGGGATCCAGTCGGGATGACCTATCTTTCTGAATTTCTCCTGGATCTAAATGCAGTTGGCATTTAAGTGTTCAAAATCCCTTTCTGTCTTTTTGATGTTCTATTCTTCTTTTTATTTTTCTGCTTTTTATTACCTTAGTCTTTTCCGTTTCGTCGTTTATAACGTCCTTAATGAGGCCATTTGTTCTTTGAAGTGCAATCACTCCCGATGAATACGACTTATAGTGTACCACTGAGCCTCTACTTGCTCTAGCAGCTGTTCTATGTCAAACATGACATCGACTGTTTTCCGCAACTTCTCAACAAATGGTACGCCTTACTTACTTACTTACTTACTTACTTTCTACTTATTTATTTACTTACTTGCTTACTTACTTACTTACTTACTTACTTCCTTACTTACTTACTTATGCTGGATTTACGTCGGTTTCGCCAACAAGGCTTGCACAACGAGTTTATGCCAACAATGTGGGCTACTTAATTGATCGTGTTGGGGAATCAGAGTCAGGCCCTGCACGCGTTTATGCATAAAGAGTATGCAATTCAATTTTTGTCCGATTCCGGGACAATTGTGTCCGATAGGACATAGTTTTTCAGATGAGTGGGAATTGAACTACACACATACTTCTCTTGATACAGACTGTATTGCATTAAGACGCTCGGTGGGGATTAATACCCCACTCAAGACGCCGCCCTTGTTCCAGGCGTACACGCTTATCAGGGAACCTGTTTACTAGACGAGTGAGAATCAGCCCAAACAATCGTCTTTGGATGTCCGAGCAGGGAAAGAAGGAAAATGAATCAGATGGGGGACACTATCGTCCACCAGAACGTTTCCCGAACGCCGTTGGCATACTAAATCAAATCCTACTCAATTATCTAATTCTAGTTTCTCTAATACCAATTTTTACAAGCTACAGTCTTAGTTTGAGTCACGCATAAATGAGGTTATAAATTTTCCTGCACAAACAATTTTGATTTTGTATATAAGGTATACATTGGTTGTCATAAAATAACCAATATAATAGGGTTTAAGTGACCTATTGAATTTCCAACCGTGTTATATATTTCTTTTTTGAATACTTAGGACGGTGAAGTAAAAGATCACGTTAGGTTACATGGAGTTTATCGAGTTTGGCTATCAAGCCAAAATAGATAGTCCTTAATAACAGGAAATCTTTATTAGCCGTTACAGGGGCTGAGGTTAAACCTCATCAGCGGACAGGAGTCCTTGTAAGTGTTTAGGGGGTACAAACTTCTTCTGCTTTATTTGGAATGATTAGCCAGCTTCCACTAAATCCTCCCACTCAGGTCTCATTTTGGAGTTTTGCTGTTTCTAATTTATGGACTGTAATCAGCCCGTTGGATAATATGATGACCAATGGCACCGGCGTCATGTTGTATCTTTCTCCTAGCAAGTATAGGTTTTCACTCGCTTTCAACAAGTTTTTCTGTCTTGCTTTTTTGCGCTTTCTTTCACAGTATTCCCGTTTCCGCATTTTCAGTACTGTACGTAAGTTTTCTGCGTATTTGTGGGAACGATTACCATCTTCTAGGAAAACGACCATATCCTCTGTTCGATCTAGTCGTAAATATAACTATTTGTTCAGCAGTGGGCTGGCTATGGGCTTTATATTTATTTTCAGTGATCTTCTCCAACTGCTGTACGGCCTCTGTTGCTGTAGGCAAAGGTGATAAATGCTGTTTTCCTTGTTGCCTTGTTTTGACGGAAGGCATGGTTGGAGTATGATGGTAAAAGGTGCTAATTGCTGTTTTCCGTGTTGCCTTGTTTGAAGGGAAGACATGGTTGGAGTCAGATGGTAAAATGTGCTAATTGTTGTTTTCCTTGTTGCCTTTCTTTTCTGTCTGGGTATTGTTAATACCAATCCGACTACTCTTCGTACTTCATAAGATAAAGGTGATTTGTGCCCCGTAACCATTACCGTCCGTGTAGCTTGTGAGGTCTGTGTGATTCTGACTATAGGAGCTGTGAGTCCTGCTTAGGAACATGTTCTGTTTGTAGAGTCCAATGCCGGATGAGCTTGTATTTGCTGACTTTGATGTGTTTGCATGCTCCTGCTAGGCACGAGTCTTCTTATTCTTCTTCGTGGGGATTTTTGTCTACAATTCGAGTCGTTGTTATGTTTCTTCATGTTTCGCTTGTCGAGACTAAATGGTACGGCTGACTGACGGACTATTGAATTTGATTCGTTATCGCCCATTGGGCATGTACGACTATTTAGTACCCTTATACTAGGGTTTAGTACTTATTCGGGGGGGGGGGGACGGTAAGAACCCTCATCCCCTCAACTCTTTATAGTATACATAGAACACTGATTGATTCGAATGTCCAAACGAGGCAATGCAGGAGGGATTGTGACGGCAAAGTATCTGCTTGAGTTTGAGTTTGGATGATGCGGAATAGGTTGCCTGCTTTTTAGGATCATTTATTTAGAACGTTAAAATTTGGGTTTCGTTTAAACTAAGGTTAATATGTTTCCGCCTTCCTGATGACTGCGGTTTTAGACACCTTTTAGATCTAGTTGGGGCCTAAAAATCCTATATCTAGTTAGTGTGCCGCATTGTGTAGAGGGACCTGATGTTCTTGGGTTATTGGCCACCTTATAGTTCTAGTTTGGGGTCCTCAGTAACTGGCTAGTTTATATTTGTTTCAATCGTTGCCACATTGTATGGCTGGGCCTGATGGCTGGGTTTTAAGCCACCTTACATATTTTATATTCGATGGAGTGTTATAATAAATTGTATAGTTCTTTCCCCACTTCATCCTAGTGCTAGAGAGTAGAAGGATAGTAGAAGTTGCTAGTACTCCTAAATAGGTGTTTATCTATATATGTTTCAGGTTTCTAATGGAGTCATAAGCCAGACATATACAGAGAGGAAGAACAAGTCCAGCGAGTGTTAGGTCTAAGAACGCGCTCCAGCGTAACCAAGCCCTATGCAACCTGAATTATCGTGCCCTTCACAAGTCGGAGTGTTCTATCTGTGTTTTCGTAAGACCAGATCATCATAGCGCTTAGCTCCTGATACGTAATTACGTTGCATGGGATTTGTTGAAGGTGTTACTTGTTGCAGTGCTTGTGTTAACCTACGTTAAGATTTGTACAGGGGATGGTTGGGGTTTTCATGTGACTGGCGTGAAAATGGCATGCTGATTCATTCTGACAAGCGCTATGTCAGAGAACGCGCTCAGGCGAAACCAGGCCCTATGTGGCCTGAATGCTCGCACCTTTCACATGTTAGTCTGTTTCCTTATGCTATTTTTACAATGAATGTCAAGGGCGGTATATGGTTGTATGGGTATTGGTATTGTTAAGGGGGTCTTTCTAAAACAAGGAAAGTTGTTTGTAAAAAGAGGGCGAAAAGGTTATGGGTTTTATTTCCTTGTTTTCCTACGGCTTTAAGGAAACGCAATATATTATATTATGTCAAGTTAAGGTTGGAATTGGTGTGATCCGTAACGTCCGGGTAGGTCAATGGAGAGCCTATCGATTTTTGTAGGGTCGTAAATGTTTCCCGATGTGTCTGGTATTTGTGACACACATTAAAGATATGCTGTACATTCTCAGGGGCTCAGCAAAAAGGGCAATAGGAGCCCCAATCCCTACTTGTCAATAGGTATTTTCAAAAACTGATGGTTATTAGGGTTCTTCCAGTCTTGGTTCTTTTGATGATTTTTTTTTATATTGTGCTTGGTATGCAGCTTGGGCGTTTGTGCGATCCTGAACACTGTCTTTGGATAAAGTATAGTGTGCGTCATTTTGGGCTGTTATCCCGTTCGTGTTGCCATTTTCCTATAATTTTTATGCTTATGATACTGTATATTTCCGTGGTGCTGTAGTTTAACTTGGTATGTTCAGTTTCTTTGAGTTTGAGTTTTGCAGCTAAATCCCATTTGTCATTTCCAGGGATGTCGATGTGATTTGGTTATTGTTTTCCATATTCTTTAAGAGGATATTGGTTTCTTTCATGAAATTGTCTCGGCTGACATAATGTCCGGTCTCTATTGATTTTAAAACGCTAAGTGAATCACTAATAATTATAGATTTGTGGATATTGTTGGATTGAACCCATTTGAGTGCTTCCATTATGGCCCAAACTTTTGCTGTATGAATGGAACAGTTGTATGGGAGTCTGGCTCCTAGTTCTGTGTTCTTTTCTGGTATAATACAGCGACTCCTGTTCTGTCCGGATAATTTGGTTTTGGATCCGTCAGTATAGATTTTGTTGTAGTATTTGTAGGACACATCAATAAAGGTTAGTATTCTTGCTCTTATTTCTAGCGGATGGTCGTGTTTGGATCCGAATCTTATCACTAGTAGGTTGAGTTTGGACGTTTTGCATGCCCATGGAGTGGGCTCAGGGACTTTAATCACTGAGTCGATTCTGGAGCGTGATCCGTCATTGAGTATCATTAGGTTAGAGTATAGACCCATTCCTCAATTAATTTTCCTCGTTTGTTTTGGAGAATTCCTCCCCAACTTTTGCTATAATCTCCACATATTATGAATTCGTTGTCACTACTAGACAGTTGGAAATATACATTTGTGCAGAGATTGGGTAGCTGCCTCCCGGGTCATAAATATTGTAAACCTCGAGCACCGATTGTCCTGTTTGGACTGTTATGGAATGGTACTCGAGTGTTTCCAAGGTGTTGTTGCTTATTTGACCTTTTGGGTTGGGAATCACTGACATAAATGGCTAGTCACCCTCCTTTCTTACAAATATCTCTATTATGAAAATATCCTGTGGAATATCTTGGGATTTTCGGGTTATATCTGGTATCACTTGTTAGATTTTCGGGTTATATCTGGTAGCACTTGTTATATGTGTTTCTTGTGAACAGATAATGTTTAGAAAGTTAGTCTCTTTATTTAGTTTAATTATTAATTCCGGATTATTTTGCAATAGTCCTCGGCAGTTCCATTGCCAAATAGTTAATGTATGTTTTTCATTTTTATTCATTTTAGAGAGTGTATAATTTAACGAAAATGTTATTATTTATTTGGTCATAATTAAGTATTTTTCCAGGAGGCCACTGAGTAATTTAATGATGGGTGTACAAGATGTTTGGTCATTTTCGGTGAGGGCAAGAATACCTGCAGTCAGTTCTCCTAAGTATTGGAGAATAACGCTTAATGGAAAATATTCTAATTTTTCAAGTTTTATATCATTCTTGACCGAGTTACTATAGTCATTTCTTGAAATGCTACCAGATGGTATGGGTCGGGTTTTTGGGTGGAGTATGGGTTCCTGCTGTCTATTGACACTACTATATTTAGTGTTTTGTAGCTATGATATTGGGGCCTGCGCTCTATTTGCATTGCTATCGCTGATTGATTGTATGAGCTGTCTTCCAGTTGCATTGCCATTTTTGTGGTTGGTTCCCAATGGTCCATTAATTGAGGCGTTATTTTGGTGGAGGCTGCTATTTGATTTCGGGAAAAGTGGGGTACGAGGAGAAGAAGAGAAAGAGGATGTTACTGAAGTTTGATTGTTAACCTGCAGTGAGTCATTCGGTTTTCCCGTGGTTTGACTTCTTCTTATTTCTTGATTAGGATGTTGAACGATTGCTTAGGCCCTGTGATAGGATGGTAGGTGATCCTTCTCTATTAAGTTAATGATTTCTTCTTCTCTCTTGGCATAGTTGCAGTTGATTGATTTGGGATGATGTGATTCCCAACAGTTTGCACACCTCTGTCCTTGGAATGTACTTATTTTGGTATGCTGACCACCACAGGTGTGACACCTAGGTTAGCACGTGCATTTCGTGGTGAAATGCACCTACGCTTTGCAGTTGCTGAAGAATTTAGGTTTGCTAAGGTAGTCTTCTAGTTGGTAAAAGTGGTCTTTATCACCAAATCTGACTAGAAGGGATGAGTTGACACCATGACTACTGCTGTCATATATCCATATCTGTACAATAATATATAAGATCTGCTTATATTGACTTCTTTTTCAGCAACTCTTCCGTTATTTCAGTATTTCCTTTTTGGTTGTCTTCTGTGTAGTTTGAAGACCTTTTTGTAGGTGAAATATATTGTTGGTATATTCGAGTATATAGTCAGATTATTTCCTGCTTTAATGTCATTCTTGTCCCTATTAATATCTTTACTGCCGGAGCTGGTATTACGAGATATGTGTCTTGGCACAACAACTTTGATAAGATCAATACGGTCAAGCTCCAAGTACGTTTTGGTTTATATGCCTGGACACCAGAAATGACTGACTATGCTAAAGATTTGTGTATTTGATTCAAGAAAAGAAGTGGATTTAAAATTAAAGGTAAACATGACATTCAAACCTGCTTTAGAAGCAGTGGTAAAAGAACTCGACGCAGAAAAAAAAACAAGTTCAAGACAGTTCATTCACATCGACACGATCGAAAAGCCACACTTAAAGGTATAAATTAGAGGCTGTCAGTGGTGTAGGGACTGAACGAACATATAAATCCTGGGGAACTCCTTGATCGAGTATGTTGTACACTGACTTGTTTATTATCCGCTTTAGCCAATTTTGGATTTGTATCTTATTGATGTAAATGGTCCATTCGCTCTTAGATCTTTTTGCATTGTAATATTTGTCAAATTCTTTGAACACTCATCAGACGTGTCTGAAAATTATAAAAGCTCTTCTGTTGTCCATGTTATTCTAACAATTCTAATCTCATCTGGTATGGTAACATCTTCCTCCTCTACCTACTCTATCTCTGCTGTGAAAGACATTGTCGAAAATTTAGATCGCCAACGTGGGACGCGCTGTATCTTCGCCATTCCTTCAACATGTTGATTGTTGGACCGAGTGATTAAGGCAAAACCGCATTTCTCAAATACGTGATCGAACACAAAGACCATTTGATCGATTATCCACACCAACGCATCGCGTGGTATTACAAACTGTGGAAATCAGCTTACACTCTGCTTCAAAAATTTCAAGGAATATCTATTTGCTTTCTCGTAAATATTTCTCGAGATGACGACGAGATCGTGTCTGGCATGAGTCAAACACAGCTGGTCATGTTCGATAACATGTTAGCAGAAAGACGAAGAAGAAATTAAACTTTGGTTTACACGCAAAGGGCACCTTTGTAATGCCAGTATCATGTACATCACTCAAAATTTGTCGCAACAAAATAAAGCACGTCGTACCATCAGTCTCAATACCCATTACGTGGCCTTGTTTAAATTTCCAAGAGATAAATCTCAAATGCAAATGTTAGCCAAACAGTTTGGAACTCATTGGCTGACTAAAGTGTACGACGATGCCACTCAAACACCTCTTGCCGATTTACTCGTTGGTTTAAAACACACCACTCCCGATTATTTAAGATTTCGTACCTGTCTCTTTAAGACTGGTGCCAAGAAGGAGAGACAGTCATTTACACGTCCTCATTGGCATGAAACAAACCTAAGAAAACCTCCGACACTTCTTTTCTGTTCTAAAGTCGTCAATATCATTTCCGTTCAATCGCGTCTTCCAGCCAAATTGATTTGTGCGCTTTACGATATATGTCTAAAAAAACAACATGCACAGTCCATGTATTTTTTCTTAAAAGTCAGTCTCAAAGAATTCTTACATTGGTTTACGCTCACAACACGTCATTACTTCAAGGCATCAGCCACATATCTTATTAAACCAAACGTTTTTCTGATAACCATAAGGTTGCACAACTTGCAGATCCGATAATCGATACTCAGACCAAAACACAAATCATTTTGATACCCAAGAAGTAGCGGCCCTCTAGGCAGTGTCATCATTCGTTACTTCTTAAAATGTGATTCTAATGCCCAAGGAAGACATCCAGTAAAGAAAGACTCTCCTAAAAGAGTTTCCGAGAAGAAGAGCTGTGGTGCCACGGTCAGGGTACATCCCAAAGAAAAAGAAAAGTCCCAAGAAGAAAAAGAAAAGTCCAAGAAGAAATCAGCTCCTACCAGAAAGATAGGAATTGGTGCTCAGACACAACCATACTCCCCAAATCTCGTCCCTCGGTGACCGTGTCTCCAGCCTCTTCGATTTCGTCGTTCGCCATGATGCCGGGTAAACCAGATTTAACAAGTGTCTTTCCTAATGTGATGAAATAATGGAAACCCACTCCTAAAGTAACTTCTCCGGCGACAGCCTCTTCTTTATCGGCAGCTATGGCCACTAAGAAAATGGCCTCACCCAAGAACAAAGTCTAAGAGAGAACGGGAGTGTTGCAAATTTACTGGATTTATCCTAACAAGAAATGTCACGATTTAGTCCGTTGAAAAGACCTAAACGTCGAGTGATGTTCATCATGAAGATGACATGACCTACCGAGCATCAGCGGAGACGTATTTCAGGGTAAAAGTACTTGGGCGAAGCGATTCACTTCAATGTTTTTAACTACTGAAAGAAAAACATGTTACCCCACCCCACCCCACAAAGTTAACACCACCACTCCTCTCCCAAAAAGAAAAAAGAAAGAGAAGGACTCATCGTTTAGCCAAATATTGGGATGTGCTGTTGGAACTGACCAAATCTAATCAGCCCATACGAAAAAAATCTTATTCAAACATCCCCTAAAGCAATCACCGATATGTTGTGTGAAAGTTCTTTGAACGTTTTGAAAGGGAATTGATACTTTGTGTGACTGTTGTTTGAATGTCTTGAAAGGAACGGTACCTTTGTCAAAGTACCAGAAAGAACGCTTAGAAAAACATCAGAACCGTCTTCGCCAAATGGCCAAAAAGCAAGTTCTCAATAGTCAAAAGAGAAAATGCTAGTGTAACGGGGAGGATTTATACCAATTAAAATATGACACTTGCTGCAGTGGCTGTTCCTTTGTTAGGATCGACAAAGGTTATTTACCTAACAAGAGCACTGAATTATTTTGTTACTGGACGATTGTGTGTCTGCTCTCCTCTACTATAAAAGGAAGACATGAACAGCACAGAGTTAAAATAAATTTTACTTGTCCGAGTTACAATGAACGACCAAAACAGAAGACGACGTGTACTGTTCAATAAAGCATTCTTGATCGAAGAACACATAAAATAGGCAAATGCAGACTCGACAAAGTGAAAGATAAGATAAAAATATTTTATTACAATCTTTTGCAGCTCTAACGTGATCACGCAAAAGTGTTGATCCTCTCCAGACTGTAGAGCTTGTTTCAGCGCGCCAAAGTTCACCACTTGACTCGCTCGATAATTCAGTATCCATCCACTTTATATTTGGTATGCATTTCTCCCCGTCCGTTACGGTATTACAGCCGTAATTTGTGGGACCATCACTAGCGAAAATCAGTATCTTGTCTTCGGAAAACTCGTTTGTCCATACCCCTACCTTGCCCATATCGATATCTGGGTGAGGGCTCTCACGGCGATGGATGTAGACGCAACTGTCAGTGTCAGAGTAAAAGACTCGATCTTCTCAAAGTTGTTAGACCCTGTACAATTTTAAGCGAGCATAGTCTGTCACGTTTGGCTGCAATGACGATATTTCCAAACTCGTCGGGAAGTACAAACTCTGACTCTTTTTCGTACATAATCAAGATAAAATCGTCACGAAAGACATAACATATTTCATTCGTTTTCCTGTATCGTCCACCATTTCAAAGTAGCGGTTGAGATATGCCAAACACTCCTCGGGTAAGCACAGCAGTTGTGAAAATGTTTCCCTCAAGCAACCTAACATGACTATGGCCAATGAACGTCTTCCTTCGTTCTTTTGCACGTGGCCTAAAGTGATATCTTCAAAGGAACGGTACTTTCTTTGAATTTGTATTGTCTTCTGGAGTCTTGCACCCGGAGGGATAGCCACTTTCTTCTTGATTTAGTTTAAAAAATGAGTTGACCTATCCCGAGAAAATGCCTTTCTGGGAGTGGTCCTTTTGGTAGAGTTCTGTATTTGGAAAGTGCTAAATTTCATAGACCATTTAACAAGAGGCATCCTAGATCCAGAGCTTGAAACAATTCCACGCTGACCCACGTTCCTATAAAAAGCGCGTTCTTCCTTGTTGTATTGACAAGGCTGATCTTTGTTACAGGTTTCGCCACAGGTACGGCACAAAGTCAGTTGGAGGTAAAACTTTGCATATAATCAAACCTCTGTATTGAGGAATGTGTTCCACGTTGATGTGTTTTCTCAACATTTGGGGGTATCCTGTTGGAAGGCGATAATATTTACGCACCCATGGGTAAAACAAACACCCATCGATGGAATTATTTTCTTCTACTTGAAATTCATTCCCGTCCTATAGCAAGCATGTGACATTCGTTCGTCCTCTAAAGAAACTATCGTGTGGGTCCAGAGGTTCCACGCCCACCACGTCGTAACATTCAACAATGCGCCTAAACTCAGGATTGGTTTTGAAACCTCGATTGTAGTCATGCTCCCATATTTCTACCACTGCGTATCCATTTACTCTAACTTCATGCGTCGTTGGTAGGTTCTCTCGTACAAGTCTTCGTATGTATACTCTAAGAATTGATGTTCGTCTGTCGTTGAGGATAATAGGTAGGACATCCGTGAAATAAGGATCCTTAAAATTCGTAGACGATGCCGTGGTTTTCTAAATCCTAACCATCCTCCGCTGGATTTCCTATTTTCTTTTCACTTTCTCCATTTCTGACATGTTGGACCCATTTATCTTCCTTTACGCAAAAGTAATGTAACCAGCGCAGAGCTTTGACATAGTATCAACAGCTAATGAACTGGGAAGAGGTTATGATAGATATTTCTCGGATAAGAATTAGTTGCGGTACACTAAGGAGCGCGCTTTTGCGATGGTAGAAGCTTTCTTCAAAGGATAAATCCCTCCGCGCTTCATTAACTATTGTTCAAATTCCGCAGCAACGGAGTAAAATGTGCACATAAGATCGGCAATACTTTAACATTTCTTCATGATAGTCAAAGGTTTAGAAAAGTGAGAGTGGTACCAAGCGTCAAAAGCTTCTCGTTGTTCGGTGTAAAAATTGTCGGGGTCGTAATAGTGAGCTTTGATATTGAGAAAGTGTGGAAAATACCCTTTAGCCATTTCAGTTATTCCAAATGTTTATGTATTCGACTCAAAGGCATGGCCAAATAACTCCTGGAACTTTTAACGTGTACTTGTCCAATTTGCATATTGATTATTTTGGCTCCTTTTATAGTGACTGGAGCATTTGATACCTTGTTCTGAATAGTATTTCGAAAGAAATTGTCCATCATATCCCGAGAAACTGTGAGCGATGGCAGTCTACTGAATGTCCTCGTTGCTCCAAGTGTCGTCGAAAGGGTCTAAGATCCATCGGGGAAATTCAGAAAGAGTGTTGAGTCTTCAAAAGATTTTTTCACGTCCTTCTGGAATCTTGAGGACAGTGATAAAAAATTGGTTCTTGGATGCACTTGTCACAAGCCTGATGAGCGACGCAGAAATTAGGATATGGATGCCAGTCTTTTGCATACATTTTAAATAAAGAAAGATGATATCCACTTGTGTTCTTTTTTGTGAGTATCCTTCAAGTCTTTTTTCCTTTTCATGGTGGTATTTTTTAATGTAGTATTGACGTTCAAAGTCGATGGTTTGGTGATAAGAACGGCATTATTTCTTCCATTTACAAACGTGTGCTGTGGGGATATTGATGAGAAACAGAGATCCAGAGGTAGAGCACAATCGCAATAATTGACAAGCACTTTTCTAATGTTTGACTTGCATTATGCGGAATTGTTATATTGTTGACTTGTTTTATGCGATGTTGTTCGTAACGCGTAGGACAAATGTTCGCATGCAAGAAGAGCAATATACTCTTTCTTTTCCTTTGGGAAAGCAGGGTTTAGACGCTAAAGAACTCTGACATATTTGCCCGCAATGAAAAAGTGTTGCTCTCAATTCTTAAATCCTTGGTCATATTTTTCCACACTAATAAGTGTATCCAAGAAATCTGGTCATACTGGTAATAGCATCGAAATGTTCTTTTATGTATTTTCCGTCTGGAAAATTGGACCCTCGAAACACCAGAGGTCCGCGAACAACTTGAGGTACACTTTTAACGTGAATCGTGGAGCCTAGACGCCTTGAAGTTTGTGCATTTCATGAATGCCATAGCCAGTCTCTTTCGATATGCCCGTCTGCTATATTTTCGTTGTTTAATTCTGTCCGATTTTTGAATGTTCTTCCAGTCTCTTTTCCATCCTGCGATTTCGTTCTTATCGGCATACGTTTACCCCACGACGATGGCCCTGGCTAAACACACCAGGTCATGGGAATTATTTATTTGGACAATACAGTGCTTGGTGCTGTGAACGTCGTCCATCAATACAACTTTTCTGCGTTCGTTCCCTTTCAAAATGGAAACGTAGCTCATGTAAAGGGTAGCTTTTCCATCAGCGAGATGAAAATCGTCGTTATGTTCCTGAATGTGTTGCATTTAGTCGATGATTTTGG
Organism: Sinohyriopsis cumingii; assembly: GCA_028554795.2. Classification (NCBI taxonomy): domain Eukaryota; kingdom Metazoa; phylum Mollusca; class Bivalvia; order Unionida; family Unionidae; genus Sinohyriopsis; species Sinohyriopsis cumingii. The sequence goes on from CM068826.1 coordinate 17,416,955, forward strand.
ACAGAGTTGCTTCTAATGGAGTGCTAAGGTAGATCCAAACGGGCAATTTCAAACTGTTGTGATGAATGGAGAGTCTCACACCATCGACTTCTTTGACACGGCTTTGCCGTTTCAGTGTTTCTAACAGAGGGGATATCCGTGAAATAAGCATTCGTTAAACTCGTATACGATCTTGGGGTTTTCTAAGTCCCAGCCATCCACCGAATACGTTCTGATGGACTTTTCGCCTCCCCTTTGCGGGCATGTTGGATCCATTTGTCTTCCTTGTCGCACAAGTAATATAGCCAGCGTAGGGCTTTGACCGAGTATTGACGTTTGACAAAAGTGGTCGTTTGAGAGCTGATGATGACAGCCAGGCTGTTTTCGGGCACGTGTCGTTGGCGGTACACTAAGGACCACGCTTAGGAGATGGTGCAGACTTCTTTCAGAGGATCGATCCCTCTGTGTTCCATGAATAATTCGCGAAATTTTCCACAGCAACGCCGTAAAATGTCCACGTCAGAACGACAATAACATTTCTTCCTGAATGTCAAAGGGGTCCGAGGCGTTAGTCTGGTACCAGACTTAGAGAACTTCTCGTTGTTCGGTGCGCATGTTGTCGGGGTCGTAGTAGTTAGTCTCGGGCAGATGGGGTAGAACGGTTTGCTGATTGACTTCGGTATTGAAAAGGTGAGGAAATAGCCTTTGGCCATTTCTGTCATTCCAAACGTTTTAGGCATTCGGCTCAAAGGCATGGTCAAGTAACTCATCGAATCGTTAAACTGTACCTGTCCTACTTGCATGGAAATGGTTTTGGCTCCGTTCGGACGTTTGGTTCTTTGTTCCATATAGTATCTCGAAAAACTGTCCATCGTATCCCGAGAAAGTGTGATCCATCACCGTGGCATGGCGAAGAAAATCTCCGTAACGTTCGATGTCCTCTTGGCTCAACGTCTCGTCGATGGGGTCTAAGATCCATTGGGCGAAATCGGCTAGCGTGTTCGGTTCCCGAAAGTTTTTTTTTCATGCCCTCTAGGAATCTTGGTGCAATGAGGGCAATGACTAAAGAAAGAATCTTGGATGCACTTTTTGCATGCTCGATGAGCCACACAGAAATTAGGAATGTGAAAGCCAGTCCCTTGCATGCATTTGAAATCGAAAACGATGAAATTCCCTTTCTTCTGGTCATCTTCCATCTACCATGCTTGGAATGGTATTTTTGAATGTAGCATTAGTGTTCTATGTCCATTATTTGGTGACAAATGTGATATCGCTTCTTTCCTGAACATACGTGCATCTTGGTACGTATGCTTTATTCACAAGTAGGTCACAATTTCAGGAACTGACAATCACTTTTCTGCTGTGAACCTTGCGTCTTTACATGTTGTTGTTAACAGGCAGGGCTGACAAAGATGCGCTGACAAGCTAGGCAATGCACCCGTTCTTTTCATCCGTCCAGACAAGGCTGAGAGGCCAAACATTCCTCACATTTCTATCCGCAATGCTTGTGTTGCTCTCGATTATTATTGCCATAGTCACATTTCTCACAGTATTAACCGTAACCCAGGAATGCAGCATTAGTGGTAATGGTATCAAAATGTTCATCATGATAATAGACGTAAATGTATATTCCGTCTTTGAAATATTTGCCTCGAAACAATAGAGGTCGACGCACTTCTTGAGGGTGTACTTTCAAGGTGTAGAGCCAAGACGTCTTGCAATTTTTGCATTTCAGGAATGCCACTAGGTGTGACTTTTGGATATCCCCGCTTGCTGTAACAAGAGTTCTGCTTCTCTTCGTTGTTTGGCTCTGATCAATTTTTGAATAGTTTGCCAAACTGTTTTCCATTTGGCCGTGTCGTTCTTGTCGGAATACGTTCTTCCCACCACGTTAGCACGGTCTAAACACATCTAGTCTTCAGAGTTGATAATTCCGACGAGACTCTTCTTGGTGCTGCAAAGGTCGTCCACCAATAACACCTTTTTGCGTCCCGTTCCTTGGGGAAGAGACATGGGGGTCATGAAGAGTGTCACTTTTCCATCGGTGATGTGAAACGTCGTTGGATTGTTGCACGTGTTGAATCTTGTCGATGACTTTGGAAGGTGTAAATTCTGCTTGGCTGCTAATCTCAATCCAAACGGGGAACTATCGTGATGAATAGAAAGTCTCAAGCAATCGTCTTATATGGCTTGACATTGTCTTTTTAAGTGTGGTTACCAAAGAATCCCACACCTCGGTGATGATCAGTGACCAATGTATATATCAAGGGTCAGTGTATTCCCTTCCAGTATTCATTTCACTCTCAAACCAACCAGAACGACGGAGGAGCCCACACAGATCGAACTTCTGATCAGAGATTTGCAAGGTGTGATATGAAAGTTTTCTTCAGACAAACCGACGGACTACTCCCTCTTCTTTCAAGATAAAAGTCAAGATATTTGTTATATCTGTAAGAAGAAATGGCATTGGGCTACAGAGTGTCCAGACCGTCAAAAAGCGAGACAGGTGTAAAAAGAGACAAAAGTTAAGATAACTGTTATCATAGTCAAGAGAAATGACATTGGTTTTCAGAATGCCCTAAGAAACAACAAGAGCAAGAGGACGAGATGTGCTCCCAACAGGAAGAAGAGGAACCTTCCCCAAAGGAAGAACCCATACACGTCCAGAAAGAAAAAAGAGAATAAAAGAAGACGAGAAGAAAGTGAGGAAGAAAAGGAGAATAAACCTGTGAAAGTGAAGAAAGTTAAGAAATTGAAAAAACAAAGTGAGCAAGGACACAGAAGAAATCTATGAACTTTATAAAGTGTTGTGTTGTGAATTGGATTGTAAAATTTGTACCAGAATAGACCAGAGAAAATGAAAGTGTCTCTTGGTTTTGATTTTGTAGAATTAGGACCTACACTCACTCATTCACACACGTATATCATGTGGCAGAAAAAGGGATTATTAGTTTTAACTGGGTTGGCAAAATGAATGCTATCTCTTTTCAGGAGAAGTAGGTGGCCCTGAAAAGGACCGTTGGGTGTTTTTTTTAATAAAAAAAATAACAAAAATAAATTCAGGAACGGGACGTAATCAGCTTCAACTGCTTTAAGCCTTTGCAACGGCTAAGGTCTACTTCTTGACTTGCTCCTGTCAATGATGTAGTAAAAATCACTAGGTTGGGTATCTCAGGTGTAGCAAAAGTGTTGGGCTATTTGGCTCGGGAATGTTTTTTTCCTCTTGGATCGTAATAAAGAAGTCTGATACATTTGTTTCAGACTCCTTAACTCTCCTAAAATATCTAAAAGCACCTTCACCGTTTGACTTTCACTGTTCTCCTTCTCCCTTAGACCTTGTTTCTTCTCTGCTTTTTCTTCTTCTTCCTATCGTTTCCTTCTTTCCTCTTCTTCTGGTTGTGGCTGTTGAAGGAGAAAAGCTTGTTCTGCTTCTTTCTGCTGTTGTAACAAATTCTCAATTTTTCTTTCTGTTTCTGTTTAAAATCCTCGACGTTTGGTAAGGAAGGAGGCGGAGGCAAAACTGCTGATACGGGAACAAATTCTTCCGATGTAAATCGATTAAATTCCAATTAAAATCGGTCTCTTCTGGAAGGAAGACTATGTTGACTTTGGTAGCCGCTGCTATATCATCGCTTCTCGTCTCCACTGCCAGTGCACACCCAATTCATCGTTTTCTTAGTTTCCGTCATGTTTGAAAACCTGTCGCATTGATTCACTGCGCACAGACGCTAGCGCATCTACATAGGTAATATGACGTCACAGGCAGCTCTCTTTGGATTCGAAGACAGACTCCGTACTGTTACTCAATTTTGTAACGTGTGTTTGGATTGGTGAAAAAACTCATTCCGTTTCGATCCGCTTTTCCACTATATATATAACCACAGTTCATTTCATTCCCTTCACCTGTTCTCGTCTCAAGATGTGGACTAACGTTGAATCATCTACTCTCGTATCGTCGATGCTGTTCCATACGGACTTACCCATATATGTCAAATCATGGACAATCATCCGGATCATCGATACGAGCGTTTGGAAAAGAATAATCTATGTGGGGAGACAAGGCTGTCTGAAGAGAGTCCTCATCTACAGACCAGAAGTCAGAAGAAGTTTGAGGAAGAGAAGTAGACCTATGCAATGCCCTCTATGTTAACGGAATGATGTTGACAAAAAATAAACCAAAGGCCCTTTTCAGGGCCACTCATATGCCTCAAAAAAAGGTTCCATTTTTGCCTAATTTCTTTGGACAGTTGTATAGTTGTTTAAGTGATAGATTGATGCTCATCAATCTATTTCTGTATGTTGTATGTGTTATATATGTCTATGTCCCGCCAAGCGTTCTATGATTTTTTCTGCTGTTTGGTCCGATTGAGGTAATCTCATTTGCAACATTGTTACCAAAATTCAGTACCGTTAGGTCATCTCACCTGTTCCATTCATATTGCCCCTATACAATAACGCCACTTTCTCTTGTCCGTATAGTTCCAATATTTCTCCATGTTAAATTCCCATTGTTCGTAAATGTTCCCAGGGGGGTCTGAACAATCTTGCCCGTAAACGTTCCCAATGTGTTTTTGACTGGAGTTTCCATTGTCCATAGGGTATCCCACCATACTACTTCTGTGCGACTGCGAATCATCCGACGATTTTCAGGAAAGCGCTTGTTTTCTGTCTGAACTTGATGTAATTTCTCAAGTCACTTTTCTTCTTTGTTGATTATTTTTTATGTTAATCGTCCTCTCTGACACATACCTTGTCCGGGTGTTTGCATCCCACTCAAAGCATCCGTTCCTATTACATCAAGTGTCACGGAATTAAATTCCTTTTTATTTTCTTAAATACATGTACTCGCGTTTGTTTTGTTTTTTTTTTTTTTTTTTTTTTGTGTACAACAATACCCGAGGGGGGGTTATGTATATTGTACAATATTTCGAAACAGTGAGTTCAGTTCATCCTATGCCGCACATGCGAAGTGCTTTCGATTGGACAAACCGATATTCATCAAACACACAGACGATATGTATAAATGCCTCACCGTAGGACGAAATATTTACATTACGGAACGTTTTGTCAGTGAGCAGTCTACTTAAGGACTTGCACATCTTTAGCTGTAAAGGTGAGTTATTTATTCATTTCTTATGTATATTATAGGTTATAACTATCATCTACCATGTATATTTTTGAATATTTTCTATGTAGCTTCGGCTTGCGTAGTATAATCGAAATATTTTCTTCTCTTGTATGTGACTTAACAGGAGTTTGGTATTAACAAAAAAATGCACTTTATTAAGAAACGTTTAGTACCATCGGATTCTTATCGAACACGGGTAGGTTCACTTCTGAACCTGTTTATTGCTTTGTAATGTTGTGCCGATAATGTAATTGGTATAGCTTACCGTATATAACGTCATTACATGTTATCGTATATGCCCGTGTCATTCTTAGTACACGGTGTTAGATTTATTTTCAGCTGATTAGAGTCGATGGGGTACCAACTGTAGAGTTGACCATAGCAGCTGTAAAGCTGACCATAGCAGCCATATAGCGATTTGTCAGCGCTGATTGCTTGATTGACCTAGGAACTGTATGGTGGTCAGTGGCTACCTGTAATACTGACTGCTTTTTTGACCAGTGTGATTGTTTTCCAAGTATTCTGGTGCCGGAGAGTTTTGTGTAACTCAATTCATGTAATCTTTTAGCCGTGGGATAATTTTGGGGTTTGTTATACCCATTGTTTTGGGACTAGATATTTTGTATGATATCTGTTCCTTTGTGTTCATCATTTTACTGTTTGAGTAAAGTACCTCATTGTTCACTATCTGCGTGAATAGATTTTACTCTATGAGTTAAGTAAATTTTTCTTATTTGAGTAAAACGCCATTCTTTTCGTCGTGTGAAATTATCGTGAACCAATTTTGCTGTTTGAGTAAAACACATCATTTTCTTCGTCGTGTGAAATTACTGTGAATCATTAACCTTTGCCCTTGTACTCTGTAAGGTCATTTACTTGTATCCACATTTATCTTACATTATTAGGTTCGTGCGGATTGTGTCAATTAGTCCAATATTTGGATCTTATACACACACGTATTAATCATAATTCTTTTTTCATTCAAGTCATTCATCAATAAACTTTGTATTTTTGTCACCATCAAAAAGTGTTCTGTTATAAATCCGAAATGCAACCCGGTCATCTGGCTACATCAAGCAGTTTAGCTACTAAATTGTAGGATTCTGTATCACCTCTTCCTACTTTAATCAACAGACTCTCACGATGTCTTTCAAAGTGAAAACTATCAGGTTGTTGTTGCTGTTGTACCCACGGGAAGCTACTGGCAAGCTTTCACAAATACCCAATTTGGCCAAGCTCAAGACTCGAACTCGAGCGGACTGAGGTGAGATGGAAACGATCAGTAGAGGTGGACGCTTTAGAGAACTCAGTCCTCCACTCCTCACACACTTATCAATCACAAAGTAAGCTTAATCATCACACTTCAATTACATCTGTTAGATGGTAGCTTGTATAACAATCAATATACACTTATAAAAATTAATCTAGTATTCGGGTCTAGCCATTTAAGTTTTTTTTTTTGCGCGGGGGGGGGGGGTAGTGAATTTCTTGTGAACTGAGATATTTTCTTTTCTTTCCTCTCAAGTTAACTAATATTTTTTCAGATAATGTCAAGGATATCATATGGTGCTCTTTTCCTTAAAATTAGAACAATATAATTTTGCAGCTATCGACAAACGGAACTTTAAACAAAAAAAAAGATGTCAGGTCTCTGCCCTAGAACATTAAATTATTTGTCCCTAATATTATCGCGTTACATTCAAAAATGCCTATGTATACCGTGGTACGTATCGCGTTACGTTTAGAAATACAGCGGTATACCGATATAAACGTTTTTGTAGTACCCACATCTAGCTATTACCGTCTTGATCTCATACACCCTAGGTATGCGGGATGTTATGATTGTATTGAACTCCCATACCCTATGCTCTAACCGTCATGCACTTTATACGCCCCGAATGCACGGAATATTATGACCATCCTGAACCCCATACGACCTTGTAGTACACAATGTTATGAAAGTCTTAAACCCTATACACCCTTTTAGTACAGAATGGTATGACCGTCTTAAACCCTATACACGCTGGTTGTGACTAACGTTATGACCGTCTTAAACCGCAAACCACCGAAGGCGAAGGCGAATGGTATATTAGATTCCAGACGATAATACAATTCTCTACACTCCGGTAATGTAATGAATGCATTGCCTCATAAATCTTAAACTTAGATGATGAAAAGATAACGTAATAAATCTTTCAACTTTCATAGGTGGCAACGCTGAGGTTTCTTTATAACGGAGTACAGGTTGTTGCAATTACCTCCTTTGCCAACCCACCCCTACAAAACAAACAAACAAAAAACAACATCTTTGACAAATGACAGAGGAAAATGCATTGATTGATTAAGACGTACAACCTATTCTTTTTCGAAAAATGGGAATAGGGTTGGTGGTCGCTGGTTGGTTTGATTTTGTTGGTTTAACGCCATTGTTTACCACATGATAGGCTATAGATGGCGGTCAGTATATTTGGTTGAGAAAGAACCCGAGAAGACGCCGAGGAAACCCTCGACCCTCCGGAAACTGCTTACAAGCTTCCCATATAGCCACGTTTGTCGATTCAAGACTCAAACCCACGCCGACATAGGTGATACGAGTGAGCGGTCTATAACGGCGAGCGCCTTAGATCCTTAGGTCCACAAGGACCCCTAACACGAGTGTGGACTGTGGGTGGGAATATTTTCAAAACAAATTCAGAAGTTTTTGGGCTAAACAAGCTCTTCGTCAGAGAAAAACAACCTACATATATAATTATAAAAACACTTAACACAAAATCTACGTAAAATTCTGTACATTCTAGACCCATACATGCTAGAATCCCTAGAGGCAATTTGTACCTAGCGATATGACAGTCAAACATTTTGCAAAATTAAAAGACGAGCATGTTTTTGTGTATATCACATAGCGATATATATATATATATATATATATATATATATATATATATATATATATATATATATATATATATATATATATATATATATATATATATGTGTGTGTGTGTGTGTAAATTCTCGTTTTAATGACATTATTCATATCATTTACATCTCACTCGCAAGTGACATAACCTGGTTATAATTTTGTTCGAGTTCTTATATCCCACTAGCATATGTTTTAACTGATATGCAGAGTTTTGTATGTTGATAATTTACCAAACATTTTCCTACGTTTTCATTGATGAGGTAATAAAAAATTGATTATTTTTGGTTGTGTTTGAGGTGTTGCTGTTGAGAGGAACGTGAAATCCAATTGGTGGAGAGTGATAGAGAGAAGGGGGTATCGGAATAAAATTTGAAAAAAATATTCATAGTGTATATATTAAGTCCACGAAGTCTCCTTCTAATAGCATTCAGCGATTTCTTGGTAAAGTAAGTCTTTTTTTTAATGTTGGAGCAGAAGAAGAAGAATGGTCCGCGAAGTCTTCGATACACGATTGGTCCATTGTATACATTTCCAGTTCATGCTGTTCCATTTCCTCAACCTCCAATACTGCTGCCTCGAGTAACCCGACTCTTTCTCCGGTTGTGGTACTACCAACAGGTGTGTCATCATCTGAGATCTTTTTCACATTTAGAGGCTTTACATGTGCCTGATTGGGTGGTTTCTCTGGAAATTTGACGTCAGTACCAACAACGGCAGAATCGCGAAATTTCTCCACCAATTTATTGATCCTTCCTGTTTTAGTACGTTTCACGACGCCGGCCGGCGTAGCGACAAACCTCTCGTACATGCCTACGATTGCTGGCAGATTCTGTTTGTGTTTGTTTCCCGCTCTGAGCTTGTTGAAAGCAATTGTACCAACCCTTCTCATATGTACCTCTTTGACAAATTCAGGGGCCTGTATATCGGACAATGGGGTAAGATCCGCGAAATGCAGTGTGTGATATACAGCAACCTGAAAAATAACATGGATAAAAGTTACACTCGTAAACCTATTTGGAACTCCAATACGAATCAGTTATTATTCGCGTCAACCTCCACCCCAACATCAGTCAAGATGACATAATATGCGACAAATGATGCACGTCAGTCCGTCTCACTGTCATTTCCAGAGCATAACTACAAATCAGTTCAATATCGATCTACGTAGCTTAGTCCACATATTAGACTAAATATGAAGATTTGCCTTTCACTATTAAAAATTCTTCAGTTTCAATTTTTAATGTGCATATCCGTTGTCTGTTCATCCATCCATCCATTATTCGCACCTTGAGGGGCATAACTGCTAGTTATTTGCTAGTTGCTGTACGGAATTCTTTCAGTTTCGATATTTTATGATGGTGTTGTTAATTGGCTTCTCCATCCACTTATATATCATTTACAATTTCGTTCAACAATGAGTTATTTTGAAGACATTTCGTCTTCAGATAATCCGACCGCCTCTTATTAAGTAAGTGTTCTAATATTTATTTGTTTACTCTCTCTTGTCGTAGTTCTCGTTTGTTACGTCTTCCTATTTTTTTATGTTGTATTTTCCCTCTTCAGCACGGATACCCACTCTTTTCAAATCTCAGTTTCATTTGCAAACAAGAAATCAAAGATGGGTATCACTTTGGAGACTTATATGACTTATTTCGAAAACAAAAGTGCCCCATTAGGTTTTGAAAATTTACGTGTTGTACCCATTGCGGGGAAAGCATCTGCGTCCTTTGTTTAAAAAAAAACTTCACTAAACTTCTTGAGCTCTTAAATGTCTATATCAAATCAGAGAAATGAAGGCAGGTATTCAATTTCAAATCTGACTTCTCAGACAAATATTATACTCTAGGCATGTTTTGTGACTATATGGAAAACTTAATACATTTCTATCAAGCTATACTAGTAACTCTCGGAGAAGCCATACAATCTTAAGTACTTTTAAAATAGCGTTTCCCTTTATTTTGGTGTATGATTGATGGATTTAATTAGAGTTGTAGAGTATTACAGCTTGGGCGTTGACTTAAAATATGCACTTATTACAAAAAATCGGCTTGGTCTTTTTCATCCTGGACGTCAGATTAACTGATAAACAAACCGATGACGTTTTTCACATTTATAAATTTGGAAATACATTCATTACACTTTCAGAAGAATATATTGTCTAGTCTGGCAAATTTCATTTTCCCTACTGTAATAACCGCTAAAGATTGTGTCCTTTTAGTCTAATTCAGGCTGATTTTTCAAGCACATGGAAACGACCATTTTGGTTGATGTATGCTTAGATCACGTGCAATTTCCACAAGGACAAAAATCCTAAGACATCTCAGCCACAGTACATTAAAGTAGCATAAAGGTCCATTGTGCATGTTGCCAATGCAAACAACTACACGTTGCACTTGTCACTCTCTCAGAAGTTCATAATATATGCAAAGCGCTCCCTCAACAGCTGAACACGCTGGAGTTGTGTGTCTGACATTAAAAACAAGCAGGATATGTTAATGGTTCAACACTGGCTTATCTGGTACTGACCATAACATAGGGAGCTATTTACTCTCTAAAATACACAGAGGGAATCATGTGAGTGCAATAATTTCCGGAATCAAGTATCCCATCACCAAGATACTTCTGAATACCTTAACAAAACACAGACAACTAACCTCCTAGACTGCACTATCTTCGTCATTATCAATGTTTATTTCTTGACACCAACATCCCACACGAAGACGGTATCTTAACCTGCAAAGAAACATGACATGGTCGACCTGATCATTCCGCTCTTAAGGACTAACGTTTAATCCATGTGCTTAAGCCTCAAAAGTTTGATTCAACAACCAATACTTTCTACAAGTTAAAATCAATTGAATAGCATCCTTGACAATCAGAAGGCACCATCATATACCATTATTTTCAAAGGAAGACTCTAGCAAAAGCTCTTGACTAAGGCATCCAGTTGACTTCTAAGGTGTGCAAATTCATTGAAATTATAGAATCAAAATGGATCCAAATGAGCGGCAATTTCATAAAATGGTCAGAATTCGCCAGTGACTTCCATCCTACGATTAAATTTACGTCGGCCCAACGTCTTCTTGTGTACTCAATCTGAGCCTCTGGAGGGAAAAATAGAAACTGACCTGTATCACAAGCTATCTGGCTAGAGCCAGTCAGTATATGTTCCTGAAACTTGCCATCACATGCAGGTAATAAAAATCTTCCTTATAGCCTGTGTGTTCAGATCAAACGCATGACTTCCTTTGATAAGAGTCAAAGAGCTCAGAGAAGGAGAGGCTTCAGAAAGAGACTATTTGACGAGGCGTTTGGCAAAACTAGACTCGTGATAGAAGAGCACTCTTGAAGTATAGAACGATGAAAACCGACTAGCTCACTCCTTTATGGACCATAAATTTATGCCAGATCGAAGTTCCAGAGTGTCTGAAGGACACATTTCAAAACGTTCCTAAGATTATGTACCGTAGAACTAAAAATCTCAAAAGTAATCTGATCGTTTCAGGGTAACTTCAAGCAACATCACATTTCAGCCACATATGGCCGTAAAAACAATCTGCAAACATACCGGAGACCAAATTTTTCCGAAGTTCACCTAAAGGATTTATATTTACTATCAGTCAGAAGTTAGAATGTGGAACAGAATCTGTAATCTGTCTTCTGAAATGCAAAGTCTTTACCACGCACCATATGGATGAAACCATTGAATACAAAAGACGAATGAATAAACGCAAGAGCCACCTCTGCAATAAAATAACGCGAAACTCAACAACTACTACCGCTCAACTGGACGTTCCTTAGAGTTCAGTGCCATGCTATCGTATGAGGCTAACAATTGATGGATCGATGTAGAATTTCAGCGTGACACCAACAACAGTAAATTCGTGTGGCATTTTGGCACATCTAAAGTAAGGCCAAACTTTATACTCTCTGACCCAAAATACAGCCATCCATCATACACCAAAATAATGGGAATCAAACTTTCTTTGAGCAATGCCTGAAACATAGAATTATTTGCATCCGGGGTATGACCAGTAAGAAAAATTTTGGAAATTTGTTTTCTTTAAACTATGCGCAAAATACGAAGTTTTATAGCGGAATCTTCTTGGATTGACTCGTATCGGACCTGTGTGTGCTGTACAGACGGGCTAACTTGATGCTGAAAACTGTATCACCAGACTGGCGTAGTAATAAACGCCACATAATTAATGTAAGTTTCCAAGCGATCTGATATATATTTACATAAAAAATATTCAAAGCTCCACACGGGGTTAATTTTTATCGCCTATATTCCTACTATGTGATAGAAACATTTTGACCGTTGGGAAGAAAGTAATTTTAATTTTTAGCCTTAGTTCTTATTCTGCTTTAGCCAAACTACGCGGCTGAAGAAAGTTGGACAATTAAATTGAAGTTTTTATTGTTGCAACAATGCATTAGAATTTGTATGTTAGGAAGAAAGCAAAATAATCCGTCCTCATTTAAAAAGAATAGACTTGATGAAGTGATGCGTTCGAGTTTTTTAATTGATAGTTTGAAGCATTCATGTGGTACGTGTACAATGTTTGGGCACTTTATAAAGGCAAACAATATCGTAAAAAATAAATCCATGTGACCATTCTGAACCTCGCTTAGTGGAGAAGAAAAGCTACTCTAGAATTATGTTAAATAAAGGATCTTATATGAATGCTCATTTTAAAATGTTTGAGACAAGTCGAATAATGTTTATCTTGGTGAGCAAAGGATGGAAATTATTTGATAACATTCATAAATTTAGCTTGAAATAAGCACTACTGTTGGATTATATATTTTGCATGGCGAGAAATTCTGAGTTCATTTGACCAAACAGCTGAATTATGTACAAGGACTTTGAAATTCATTCGGATACCTCGGATTTGCGTTTCTACTTTGCATGACATTATGATGTCATTTGTGTTCTGGTTGAACTGTTGTTCGATGTATATGTTCAATCCTTCTTTCCATATCACATCCATATTACAACTACTTAGTATATTCTCTGACTTCCTCACGTTGGTATTTTAAGACGCAAAGAAAATAAATTGTATAAATCTTAATTCTCTTTCAAATTTCATTCAAAATGTAAAGCTAAAGATACTTTTCGCCGACTTATGACAAAACAGGTATATTTTTGTGTATTTATTGCATATCCATTTCATCGTATATGGCTGATCTGGTATTTGATACAGATTACACACCCAGACTGGAACTAATTTGTTGTCTTCTGTCATCAGCGTTTTGATATTTTTAGACTCACTGGATGGAAATTTTATAAATTCCGATTCATTTTGAAAATTATATTTATACTGTAAAGCTGAAATATTTAAAAAGCGTAAAAGACAGTGTGCGTAATACTAAACCCCATTCGTGTTGCGTTGTGGGGTGGGGTGAACTCATTTCATATGGCTTATGAATACGTGGAAGCCTAACGGCCCAGACGTATTCATACGCGAAATCAAGCTCGTTCTTTACACCGGCTTATAACAAAAATGTATATGCAGTTTTGTTGATACATCAAACTTTTTAAGCCGCTCCCTGACTTGGTGGATTTTCCACGAGAAATCAATTTCAAACTTCTGTTCAGCGAATTATCGATGAAATTTGTTCACCCGTTACATGAAAGACTTGTCCTAGGTAACAGATATGCGTTGTTTTCTAGTGACACAGACGGCAACTAAATTATACGTGAAGATTTTATTAGATTTATATACACGTTCTACATTTTTTAAGAATTTATATATTCTTGTTTGATATTTTAAAAAGCCAAGTTTCATTCAATCTTCCTTTCTCGTTTATTATCAAAATATGGGGTCTCGTTAATTTAACTTCGCTTCTTTTTTAATATTTTATTGTGAGCTATAACCAAAAATTATACATCAACATTCACTTGTGTCTTGCTTATTTTATTAATAATCATTGTCAGTCTTTAAACTAGCAAGTTGTTATTAAGGAAATATCAGTTAATTTATATCTATCTGAGAGGGGAATTTTATTTACAAAAACGAAACGGAGAACGGAAACACTAAAAAACTAACATTGCCATGTAAAGAGATATGTAGCTTTAATGTGTTATATAATTTAGATAACCAACAAGTGGATACATAAATAAATAGAAAAATGTGCCTGTTGTGGGTGAATTACCAAAATATATTTCATGTGATGGATGAAAAACTCTTGTGTTTTCAGTCTTGGTATAGCCACACTTGAAATCCTGAATTTACACCAGCTTCTTGCAATATAGCCGTTATTCACCTCGAACTATTTTCTGTATCATATACGTATGGAAACTTCGGTGGTCATAGTTACAGATGTTCTAATGGCCAAAAATGCGAAATGTGATAGTAGCTTATTTACATAATGCAAATATCCGGTCAAAATGCATTACAGTAAATATGGCATTCTGCATCCAGTAATCTACCCTTGAACATGAACATCCAACAACTGGGAATGTTCACTTGTGAAACTGACCTGAATGTGATGGAAACATTGCAAACATTCCCAGTACAATCGATGCATATGGTTCGTCTAATATAAACCGAATTAACTAAATGTGATAACACACGGAAATCTTCATCCTAGATCCAGTGTTACAAAAATGATAATGTGTGCGTCCAATGTTCCAATGATTTGAAAGGACAGTTGCTCTTTAAATTATAATTTGTAAAAAATATATTGTATATGTTAATGGTTATAGACCTGGCCATTATTAATTCCGCTCTAGAGTCCCGGACTATTTTTACGCTCTTCAAATGAGAGATGAAGTGTCTGCGACAGTATGAAGAAAGGTTTTCTTATTTCTCTCTAAACTGTGTCAATTACAATAAAAACTGTGTGATAAACATAATCTCAGATGGGTAATATTTAATATTAAATTTATTAAACTAATTTAATAAAAGCTGGACATTATTTAACTTGTTTAATAAATTTAATATTGAATTATTAACTTGTTATGTTTATCTATATTGTGTGGTTGTCTTTGTCCTTGATTATCATTTGTAAAGTTCACTTTATAAACAACTCATTGCATAACTAATATTTGTCTATGATTGTAAATTATGTCTTAATATAATTAGTACTTGTATGTAACATGTTTATTTGGATCTGACTTCATGACATTGGCATTCCCTTAATAATTATGGGTCTACCTAATGTTTACTATGTTCTTTATTAAAAATTTAAGTACCATACCTAACCTTGTTTACAATTTAGAATGTTGTATACATAAACCTCTTACCCGCATCGTGGTCCTCTGATTGTGTCTTAGGTTTTCATGTTAAGGTTATTTACATTGAATAATTTCTTTCTTTCTTAGAATCTAAAGTGGAATCAGTTTTTAGTAGTGTTCAGTTAAAATATGAGAGGATTTTTTTTTTACATTAGTCATTGGAATTACAAAGTTCTTTCAGACAAGATCGCTATTTTGGGATTATTGAGAAAGCATTTAGAGACGTTTTTGATTATATCATTATCATACAGGAAGACTACTAGAACATCAACACTATTCCAGGCGATTAGTTCATCAGCACATTCATGATTGTGCATTCTATTCGGAACACCATCAGAAATCTTTCGAGATTCTCAATACTTTTGGACTTGTGATATAACTTTTAGGACAGTTTGTAATTTAATTCACAATATTGTTACGTTGCTTTAAAATTTCCACTTTACAATCCACATCCTAGATGGACGCCCTAAACATTAGGCCACCGGAGTGGTCATTCAGATTTGCTTACACTTGTTGTTTTTCGCTCTTTTATGTTACTTAGTTTAAGACTATATAGTCGTACCAATCCATCTGAGATCCCCTATTTTATGATCTAATGTTTCACTGATGATAATTTACTGCTATTTTCTGTGCAATGGATGTATTCGATCATATTTACACAATAAAGTGCTCCTTCTATCAAACATAAATTCTAATTAATATTTTTCGTTGTGTATATAATAAAATTCATATTACGCGTTACATTGGCGATTATATTTAATCATTCGTTTCTAAGACTCAAACTAGTTCGCTGCACTAAGTCATGAATTCCGTGATCTTGTGCAATGGTGAATTAATTGTTAAACATCATTGCTATGAAAACATGGACCAACCAATTCATGTATAAAATACTTACAGTTCCAGACATTTTTATTAATTTTGGCAGCTCTGGCGGTAAACGATGACGGACTCTCCTCTTGTATGATTTCCCAAGGACATTACTGGTCTGTATTATATCTTTGCTTTCCACTTTAGTGACTTGGGACAACTCCTCCTTCTCTTCTTTAGTCTTTAGATGATCAAATTGCTTTTTCAGCCACGTGATTCCTCTCTCACGGAGGAGATTAAACGCCACTTGCCAAAGCGGGGTTTTCCCGCCATTGAGAACCTTCAGCGTTTTGGCAGATCCAACCCGTTTCACGTCTTTGGGGACATTTTTAAAGAAGTACTGCGGTGTGACTTCTTGCGGGAGTGGTGCCCACGGTACACCGAAGGTTCCTATGTATTGACCACCAATCGTCCACAATCTAATGGAGCAATCAGCACTGGCCGTAACGATCAGTTCTCTCTCGTTAATGAAATCGATGGAATTGATGCTGAGAATGTGGGCTCGGTAGGCGTTTAGGAGACGCGGATACCGTACGGTGATATTTGGATTACTTGTTTCTGGAGGTGGGTGATTGGTGAAGATGTGCCTGAGCATTTTCGCTGTTGTTATCCTTTTATTTTGTTTTTCGTGCATTTCCATTCGGAAAAATGTAAATATTTTCATTAGGTTTTCGACGTGCTCTCTCTTTTCTGCAAGTGTCATCTGCTTATGAATACAATAGTCCTTAATGTCCCATATTTCGACATATCCTTGAGTGTCACCTGTGAACAGAAAGTTATTTTTGTGGTCTGTTGCCATAGCATGGACACTCTGTCCAGGTCGATGTGATGCATTGAACTGTCCAAGAAGGCCACCTTCATGATGAATTGACCAAGCTCTGACCCAACCCTCGGTGCCAGTCGTAAGCAAGATGGCCGTATCCTTCTCATGTGTTGGTCGTGTTTCCAGATACAGTATTTTTTCGATGGCCGAGTCATATCGTCGGCACACTTTGTCATATACTTCCCTAGTGCATTTTTTTGCTGCATGTCTTGGAAGATTGGAGATAATTTCCTTATCAAGCGCTTTCAAAAGTGGATGCTTGCATGTAATTTCTTCTTTTGTTTTATCATGAGACGCACGACAATCTTCAGTACTGTCCTTATACTCTAAAAGCAATCCAAGCCCTTGATTTTGTTCTAGTTTACGTTTCGTTTTATTGGTGGCAAGTTTGGCGAGTTCCCAAATGGACGTGATTTCTTCCTCTGCATCTTGTGTTCTCCGCTCCCTCCTACCATCTGGTGAAGGCGTGTTGGATCGATTCAGATCGTTTATATGCCTGTTTTCCATGATAGGCTTAATGTCTTCAAATGGATTTAACCTACAGTAGACCTGTCCATTTTCATGCGACCATAGAATAATATTCCCGTCATACGAACCTGTGACTATCATATTGGGTGTTATGTAAGCAATACTTAAAATATCATCTTTATGTTGAACCTTCCAAGATTTTCTAAGCTCCTCAGGACCCCCATCTAAGTACACGTGTACGGCTTTTCCCCATCCTGTGACATATATTCGAAGTCGGGTGCAAACGATTCCCGTTACGTCTGATTTATCGGGAAGTGTAAACGTTTGTAAGCAGAAACCATTGTTGAAATTCCAAATCTTGACCGTTCCATCTCGAGCACCGGTGAGAAGTCGTCTTCCACTTGCGTCGAATATCAAACTTGTGATCTCAACTGGTACTTCCACGCCGCGTTCAATTCTGGTGTGCGCATTCACAAACTTCATTATTTTGCACCCTGTGTTAATATCCCAGACTGACACAACAGACTCTTGGCACGCGCTGACTAATGTTTTGAAGGTTTTATTGTAAAGGGCGCCGACCAAAGGCTTGTTGTGGGAGACAACGTCCGCCATGTATTGGTCCTCCTCTGGTTTTTCCAACATGATTATTTTATTTGACGCCAAAATGATGGCCTTCATTGCTGGATTAAAAAATACGGCTGAGACTGGAAGCTGGTTCAGCTTTATTATTCGGCCACTTATATGCTGCAGACAAGTCTGGTCTCTGATGTCAAAGACACGGAGCGATCTCCCTTTGTCTATGCTGATTACTTGACCCCTTGTCTCGTATATCATGACATGATTGATGGGTTTGTTGTGATTTTTGAAGATTCCTATGGCTCTGTTGTTGACGTATGGATTCCAGACCCGCACAGCATAGTCAATTCCACCGGTCACAATAATGTTTAGCATGTACGAGTAGTCAAAACATAAAATTCCTCGATTTACAAGAAAATATACTGACCCTCTTTTTCCACCAAGATCCCCGTAGTAGAGTGATGTTTTTGGAGATTGGGATGAGGACAGGAAAGCGTCGCTTTCAGGAATATACTGAACCTTCCCGACCCAGTCATCATGGACATTCGAAAATTTTACTACCTTCACTCCAGTGTGTAATCCCCGTAAAACATCTGGGAAGCTTACTTGTTTGACGGTTTTCTTTTCGCTTGGTTGTCCAAAAGGCCCACCTCGCAAGGAATTCTCAAATCTGATGATGTAAACATTTCCTGCTGTGTCACCAAAAATTAGAACTGCACGGTTAAAATCACAAGGATTAGCCCAATAATCCATTGAAGTCACACAGCTTTCCAGACCAATCAGATAATAACGTAGCAAAAACCTTTTTGATTGCAGGTCGTAGATCAAAATATCTCTTTCTGTCGAAGCAACAGCTACCATGTTTACATTGTACATGACTACCATATCTGTAAACCATGGTAGGGTGGCGCGGTCACGATTGTATACGGTATTGTATGTTTTCAAATGAACCATATCTAAAGTCCAAACACTCAATACACCCTCTTTGCTCAGTGTGACGTATTTACCTTTGCTGTAATCAGTTTTAAGCATATTGGTGCTTGATTTGCGAACGGTGGGGTAGAACGCTATTCTGACGATAGATTCTCGATGACGGCTATATATTTCTCGAAAGTCGTTCGGAAAGGGTCTGTCTCGAATCGTCTCTACCATTAGGTTTTTTTCGTACTCTAACAAAATAAATGTGACATACTCCTCCCAGTCCACTGCCCCGTCACAGTTTGAGTCGACCCTCATGAACAAAGTCTCAAGTTGGTCTTCGGTAAAGTTAGGTCCGACGGTACTTCCAATGGCCTTTTTGAATTCTTCAATGGATAAGCCTTTTAAGCCACTATCAGCTGCTTGTTTGAAAATTTTCTGAAGCCTGTGAAATTTAATTTCAGACAAATCATCGATTTTTATCTGGGTTGCAGCTGCTTTCTTTTCTTTTAAGTTGCGAACGGTTTGTTTAATATTGCTGGTTATAGGGCGGTCTCCACTACCTCTAGGCCCGGCCGACAAGTAAGATTTAATCCCTGCTTTGGTAGAACTTCCATTTCTCACGTGTGAGACATTTCCTGCTGAAATAGTTCTCCTCCTTTCATGATGAGCAGATTGTTTTATGGTGGAAAGTGCGCAGGCCATTTTGCAAATTTTCTGTTTCTTAGATTTGGTTCGATCTTGCTATTTGCCATCTTTGTTTTGAAGTGACGTAACGTCATAGCAACATATGACGTAGGACTTCAGACGAAAAAATGCAACCAACGTCCGCAAAAAAAGCCAGTGATTGCATCAATTATGCTTGCTATTCAAGCCGGCATCGTATTAACAAACTGAGCGTTAGTGGAAGTGCAGAATTCATATAGATCCTAACAAGCAACACACAACATATGTGACGCAAATTACCAATTCTGATTGTTCCTCTTTTGAAATAGGAAATAAAAATGTTCCTCGGATTTGTCTAAGTAATGCTTTAGAATTGTGATTAAAAAAAACAACACAAACGCCAAAATTCTGTGCAACTAGTTTCACATTTAATTTATGCTTCTTCAGGCACTAAATGTTTTGAAAGTAATGGATGACGTCTTTTATTTTAAAACAACAATTACGTCATTACGTAACGTCATAAATGATATGCATCATCTTAACAATTATATATGACAGGATCTAAAAGATACACGAGTCTTTAATGAAACTTGAATTAGTAAAATAATAAAATAAAATAGAGACAAACAGTCATACATATCATTATATTGTTATAAAGGATATACAATATATCAGTTTAAATTATACAGTTTTATATAGTGCATTAGCATTAAGTCCATTAGGATACAGAGTATCCAACTTATGAATCCAATAAGTTTCTTTTATGAGTCTATTCACGTCACCATGCACAATATCTATTGGCATGAAAGAAAATCAGAAGATCCTCCATTTTCCTCTAATATTCCAACACACTTAACACCAATAATTACTCTCTACTTGATTTTTCTTTCATGCCAATAGATATTGTGCATGGTGACATGAATAGACTCATAAAAGAAACTTACTGGATTCATAAGTTAGATACTCTGTATCTTAATGGACTTAATGCTAATGCACTATATAAAAGTGTATAATTTAAATTGATATATTGTATATCCTTTATAAAAATATAATTATATGTATGACTGTTTGTCTCTAAGTAATGCTAAAACAATCACTGAAAGAAACTAATGGTTGATTGATTGATTGATTGTGCGACGGGTTTATTCCGGCACAGCGGGATGCTAATTGTTCCTGAGGGAAGGAATTAGCGCCACATCCCCCAGGCGTTTATATGCTCAAGGAGCACTGCTAATTTAGTCGTCAGGTCGTAGGACTATATGTCTCTAACGACCTGAATGAAGGGCTTTCATGAGTGGGAATGGGCCCAACACACACTCATGTTTACAATGAGTTGATTTCAGTCCGTATTTTCTGTACTAGGTGTCGACCCGAGCAGTATGTAACACTCGTTGCGATTGGTCGCAACGATGACGTCACATGGAGACACATCGCTTTAGGTGTGTGGAAATTGTTCCACATCTCCGCCGTTATACGATGTCCGGAGAGAGGCAAGAGGGCAAGGAACTCGGCAAGCCATCCAAGGATGTCTAGCACTCCCAAGAACGCCAGCTCGTATTTAGTCCAATTTAGTCTAGTTGTACTAATGGACAATAAAAAATGCCAATAATGTGTTAGCCACCCATGCAGTTGGGTCAAATCAAAACAAGTTGTAAAATTTTCCTACGTCCTAACAATCGTAAAATTTCTAGTACATAGTGTTCGTTGTAGATGCCCTACAAATTTTTAATAACTAATATGTCTGAGCGACATATAAAAAGTTTGGTCTCTGTTAGGTCATAAAAGGTTTAAATTTTGAACCGGTGGATTGACGGATCAAGTTAGTGTACATAATAGCTTTATCGAAACGGAATACCAAGCCAAAATGGTTCCCTGGATAAGAGGCAGTATTGGTAGCCCTTAGAAGGGCTTTTTTTTTTATAGCAGAAGTTCCCCGTGTTTCTACTGCTTCTTTACATTTCTCCACAGTCCTCTTTCCTCTCAGGTAATTTCGGGGAAATGGTAGCTGTGTGGCATAAAGTTGTAGTTAGCTGCTTATACTAGCTGCTGGACTGGGTAGATCTTGTAGGCCTCTTGATAGAATTGTGTAAGGATTCTGCCACTCACTATTCATTTATTTTTGCTTTTATGTATGGTAGGTGTTTCATGCGCGCGTTGCGCGCTTATTTGTGTCCGACTGAGGCAAGGGAGGTAGTGACCAGGAAGGCAGGCGACCATCTGCAGGCAGGAGTCCGCTCATTCCAGGGTACTGGTCTGGTCTAAATGGATGCACTTGCACGAATTTTGAGTTTTGGTTCTTGTATCTGAAATTGTTCTAAAGATGAGCTAGGTTGCATTGGATGGAAAAGTCTGTGCTGCTTTAGTGTTAGTATGGTCTGCGTCACAGAATTAAGCCGCAGTATTACTTTGGCTGTCTTTTATATTAGGGCTAGGAAGAGAGTAGAGAAGAAGATTTAAAAAAAAAAAATATTATATTTGTTTATTTTCAAGGATATATTTGGGATTTAAGAACACGGGAACCTTTGCTGATAGTGAGGTCCCTAGGGACGTATCAAAAGCGGCCGTCTGTCTATGTATATTAATCTGGTTTTAGAGAGTAGTTGGATGGGTTATGTAATTTTTACAGGTTGTTATTTTTAAGCTAGAGGGACACCCATGCTGAGTACTCAGGTCCCGGAGGACCTGTCAATGGTGCCCATCTCCTAGTGGAAATTTATTTGTAAGTGAGGTCGGGTTGTTTATTTTATGATTTTAGGGTGTTTTATATTTTTTTTTTCGCATGGATGTGTCTAGGAATTTAAGTATATTTTGGTAGGTCATATTTATGTTGGGGTTGTTATTTTTAAGGAAATCATGGTAAGTGGTAGGGGATCCAATTTTGTTTTGAGCTTTTGAAATTCCATTCTAGCTTCCTGATATTTTGAGCAGCTATTGAATATATGTGGCAGATCTTCAATGATTTTGCAGTGATAGCAATTGATATTAACAGGCTTGGGTCCTAGATGTTTGCCAAAACTTCCTGCTAATTTTTTTTTCCGGTTACGATGCGAATGATAATTTTTGGGTCCAGGCTGTTCACTTTTTGTGGTCTGATGGACCTATTGATTTCTGTTATAATGGAGTAGAGTATCCTGCCTTTGGTAGTGGAGTTCCAGTGATCCTGCCATTTCTGGTTAATATAGTTTCTTGTCATGCTTTGGGCTTCTGTTATGCTATATCTGAGTGGGGCAGGGTTAGGGTTCCCTAACATGTTTCTTGCGACTTTGTCGGCTAGCTCTTTACCAGGGATTCCTATATGCGAGGATATCAACATGAATTCAACTATCTGATCCGCTGTGGATAATTCCTTAAGCATATAAAAAGCTCTAGCCAAGAATTGTTCTCTTGATTTGGTGCTGTGAGATTTGATGGATTCTATTACATTAAGTGAGTCGCTGATGATAACTGCTTTTGGAACTTTTTGGATTTTAATCCATTTTAATGATTATATTATTGCCCAGAACTCTGTGGTGCAAGGGTTAGGGTTAGGGTTAGGGTTATCTATCCCTTAACTTGTGAATATAATTATTTCTTCTTTTTCAGCATTAAAAGAGGAACCCATGATGCAGTCCATGTCCCGCTAATTTTAATTCCCAGATTGGAAAAGAACACAACAGAGCATAATTTGACTAAGCAGTAAACTGAAAATATGATATATAGCTTCGAAAACAAAACCACAGTTTGTGTGGGGTTGAAACGTCACTGCAGATATTCTTCAGGATGAGGTTCCAAACATGTACTTAATAAAGATAAAAGAGAATGATGATGCAGTCCAATTTTGTTCATACTGATAAAAAAATATATATTGTTTGAGTGAATGGCGTTATACTGTCTATGGTCGTTCCTTAAGTTTGAAAAGGCTATTTCGTCTAACAAAGATTTAACTTGAAAAGTCCACTTATATTCATTATAAAATAAATGACAATTGGTAGCATGATTTTTAGCCAAATGTAAATTTTGACAACAATCGAGAGTAATATTTCAAGTTATGTAGTTGTCCAATTTTTCGCAGTGTATATCTCCCTAATCACCATATATTACTTCCAGATTATTCCACTTTTCACCCTTATTATAAGTCTACAAAACCTGTGTGTACATTTTATCAATGTCGTCTCTTTGGTGAAGACCTGATATCTCACATCCCTCGTGGAAGACAGACTCAACGAGAGTATCTAAAAATATGCATTTTTTACTTATAGGTTAAGCTGTATTTTCGAATATTTTATATAAATTGCATATAGCGAAATTCACAGGATTACTGAAATATCTTTGTGCATGATTCCAACTATCATATTAAAAACTAAAAATAGATGCCAATATTTAAATAACTCCACATCTTATAAAATTGTCAGTTGTAAAATAATGACTGTGGATCTTTCTACCATATTTAAAAACTATAATTTCCAGTGTTTTCCTCTTAGGATTAACTTTAAGATTCCAAGATTGACAATATATTGTTACAAGCCAAGGGTCCTTACTTGACCGAGCAGTTGTTAAACCCTGGCGCGATTCTCGCTAGAAGTCATAAGTTTACCCCAAGTTTCCAAAGACTTCCATACAACTTCAGTTGTAAATTAGAAAGCCCGACGTGTCCGTTCTATACCTAAATTTTACTCTAATTAATGCAAGACCACAGATAAAACAACCCGCCAAATATATATCAACCGCACATCTGTATGGTTTATCTTCATCAGGTTTCCGTACCGCCAACCGTTCACGCTTTAGATAATATACGAGTATCCCCTAACACTGCGAACTATTTTAACTCCGCCACCTTAGGCCAGTCAATGTATGCCTTCTATGCACATTTCGCCAATATAACTGCACCACATTTACCCCCATGGCGACATAAACGGTATCTACCAAGTTCCTTCTTATTTATTCCTTTGTGTAATTTACCGGTTTCCTACCGTAAATACCGCCACTGCAGTCACACAACCAATGTACACCACTAGATTTTAATATGGACTATCTTACGACAGGGGACATTCATTCGGTTTTGGCCTGAATTCACTACTAGTGAACCATGGTATCAAGGAAACTCACTAACACTTCACTCCGTGACGTTTGCTCCTAATAACTGGCTAATTATTTCGGGCTGGGGATATTTTCACTGCGCCGAATTCCAATAATCACACAAATCTAAGAATTTCTTAAAACGGGGCGCTATAACCAAATGCGTATACTCTAAATTTATCACAATATTAATTATGGTTTTTATAGACATCCATTTTTGGCAAATATAAACAGTATTTTCAACATACAATAAACGAAACAGATACAGGTTAATTGACACAATAAAAAACTGTGGGCATGAATTGAGATATATACTATAAATAAAATCGTTTCAAAACAAATTCAAAACTGCATTAAACATATGGCGAATAACAGTCCTTCCAAATGCACTGGATTCAGCAATGAATGGCGTGCGTCAGGCATCAGACAAATAAATGAAATAAACTGACAACAGATGGCGCTATAGCTCATCCCTTTGTAGGTCTTACGACTCTAGTTCTTAAGCTATGCAACAGAAAGAAGCGAAGCCAATAAATTTAGTAAAAGTCAATAAATAGTTTTTCGAAGTTACAAAGTGAACATTTAAGAGGCAAACAATCTTAATTGTCCTATTACAAGTCCACATGTATAGAATATTATTAATGAATTCCAATAGTTTTGAATGTCCTGATGTACCACACTGATATAGAATGATTTTCATGAGTTATCGATAATCCCCGAGTAGTGTTCTAGTCCAAAAATTCAGTGAGCACTTGTAATTCTACTTAATAATTAAAATAAACAAATCCAATCCTGAATACAATGAAAAATTCCGGTAATAGATTCCCAAAGACTAATATTGAACAGGAATATATTTAAAAAATATTGACCAAACTTCTATGTATACATTCCCACTTGACCTACGTGGTAATAGAATGCTCCTGAAAATAATTTTCCGTGGAAAATTCAACTTACCTTGAACTAAAATTCTAGTAAACATCTTGTTTACTACTTAAATCACGGCAAAAGTTTTTTTTTTTGTTTTTTTGTGTTAGACTTTGACAACGACTCAGTCAGCGGGGATCGATGATGTGGGCAACTTATTGTATATATGTATGTATGTGTGTGATGAGATATGATTTGGATTTTTAACGTAGCTTTACCAATTTTTCAGTCATATCGCTACGATGTCTGCAATGTGGCAGTTTATAGTGATGTCTAGCACTGGGGCATCATGCCACAGACATGTAGCATGATGTCCCACCCACATTATCCTGACACCAGGCCGACCAGTCCTGACACTAACCTCTTAATGCTGAGCGCCAAGCTAGGCAGCTGTTAGTACCATTTTTGTAAGTCTTTCGTATGACTTGGCCGGGGATCGAACCCACGACCTCCCGCATCCTTGACGGACGCTCTAACCACTAGGCCACCGGAGCGGTCATGTATGTATGTATGTATGTATGTATGTACTGTATTTTCCAGATAAAATAAATGTGTCTAATTCACTGGAGTGGTATTGTGAAATATCCGAGTGGTAAAAATGGCTGTCTCACATTATCCAGTAAAAGCTAATTCAATCTGGTACACCTTGTTAGCCAATACGTTTGAGCCTGACATTAAAATGAAAATTCCTTTATACGAGTGAATAACGGATGTATTTCATCTCGTGGGTAAAAAACTTCAGTATTTTTCTTCACTTGTTTCAAGCAAATATTCTTTATTTATTCTTATGTTCATCCCATAAACATAACATGTCTTTAATATATTTGTAAAAATGTTTTCTAGTGGGTTGATAAATGTAACACTTCTGGGATTATCAGCATTATCACCATTACCCTTCTTGTGGATGGGTACTGTAAAACCCTTACTTCAAAAGCCTGGATATACTCCATTTCTAAATTTCAACAAAAAGCTTTCAATAAAATCATTGATAATTTCAACGGAATTGACAATATGTTCAAATATTATACTACTTAAACTCGCATTCTACTTTATCTTTAAGGGTTTCAACGATCTTTCTATTTCCTCTAACCTAGTATCTACAACTAAATCTTAAGTGAGTATTTTAAGTATGAGTTGTAACATGTGGGACCATGGGGACCACAAAAAAGTTTCTGTGTACTATGAGAATTTACATTGCGGCCGCTATTTGGAATATATGACACTTTGGGGGACAATAGAAATTCCAGTTTTAAAATGTACGTAGGTTTAACATTAGTATGACACCAGAGAGAATTTAATATTAGTTCCAGGAAACTTTATTATTACACTTGCTAAATGGTCATTATTGGAATGGTGATACCAAAATGTCTATAGATTTATGACATTCTGGGAACAAGGAAAATGTAATGTTAAAACTACACTTACTGACCAATACGCCGTTTGAATGACAACACCCAATCATCTACGAACCTACCACTTTTATCTGTTAAGCAAGACCCATACCTACTAACAAATACGGGGATGAAATATAAATTTAAACCTCTTATTAACAAAACTACAATTTACCCATCCACACCTGCTTTCCTGAAAATATCTCCACCATCCCATTATCAAAACATATACCCTAGCACCCGAATAGCCCCTATAAAGCCCTTATAAACACAACTAAATTCTCCTAATACCTCAATAAAGTCCTTATCATCCCCTTATAAACAAAACTAAATATCCCTACCATCCATATAACCCCGATAACACTAGCAGTGAGGTGTAAGGGGGAAAATGGTAATAATATACACACCCACACAAGACAGAAGAATTGTGAGGGGGTTGGGGTTTCGGTTGTAAAGATATATACATAACAAACAGAATGTTGGCAATGTGTGACGGTTGCACGCAATGGGGTGGGGTTATTCCAATATATATTAATTAAATTATGATGAAAGTTCCACCCGGGCTCGTAGGGTTAGAAAGTTAAATTAGTGACGAGGTAGATTTACAGCTCTGAGCCCCCAGTCAGCAATGCCGACGGCTAAATTATAGAGAACACGAAGATGAAATTCAATTAATAACAATTTAATAAATTCGATAATTTAAAACGATAAACTCTCAATCACCCGTCTTTCCCTCGACCAAGTGACAGCCTAATTCATCCCGTGATTTACAGTGTGAGTTCGATTTTCCCCCGTCCTTGTGTCTACTCATCTCTTTCTTTCCCGCTAATTCCTTCCTTCCTTCCGTTCCTCCAACACCTCCTTCGACTCCGTTTCCCTCTCGACTATCTCCTCCTCCAATTTCGCTTCCAATTTCCTCTTCCTCCCTTCTCTCCCCTTTTCCTCCTAGACTTCAACTTCCCCTGACTTCTCTCCTTTCTTCTCCTTTCCTCCGTCTCTCTATCTGAGACTACGGGACCAAACTGTAACTGGTCTGTCCCTCAAAGATTCCTGTGAAAAACCACAACAAGGCGTTAACATATGCTTTATCGAATCTCACCTCACACTAGATCAATAATTAATCATCAGATAAGGCTATTACGGTTTCTGTCACGCATCGAAATTCCCACACACTTCTTGCAGGGTAAACAAGGGCGTAATAACACGGTATCAGCGAATTGTCATACAGACATCAATACATTGTGTCACATCAGTATATACACATATATATTTAATCTCATTGTACTACAATCTGACAACAATCAGACGCATGTCTGTACATTACACAAATATTCAACAATGGCAAAATCTTTAATCACATGAACACATGTGCTAGTCTACAATAAAATACCCCAATAGCGAATTACAATATTAACTCTTACGACGGCTAGCAAGCTATATAATTCTTTACAAATATCAACTCATTTCTACAAAATATGCAAACATATTAACACCACAAAGTAATTCTTCGTACTACGATTCTAGCAGTAATAAAGTATACATACGACCTACAATTAAAAATGCAGTCGCATTCCGCAAAGACCGAACAACTAGCTCACTGACCTTATTTGAAGCTGTCTGTACTTAGAATTTCCTGTTCTAAGATATTCCCGCCAATAACGAATGGCTGTTCGGAGTTACGCTATTCTCCTCTGGGCAATCTTTCTAGCGAACTAATTCTTGCCGGAAGACGCGGAGATATCATTCTACCCAAATCAGGGTCTCTCCCCTATCTCGATTCTGATTGGGTGGCGCTGTGACCCTGTCCAATCGTCTTAGAGGCCAGTTCAACCTGGGTGTCTGTCTGCAGGGAAAAAAGTTAAGACACTCCCACTTCTTCGGGCAACTTCTTTTGATCTGGACAAACGTTTCCACATCTAGGTGATAATTGACTATCTGGCGGCCTCGCAGCTCCTAGGTCTGGCTCTCCACTTCTAGCCACGGCAATCTTACGTAATGGATTAGTGGTAGCCTGCGGCAATGTTTAACATCAAACAATGGCTTGTCAGAATTACCTTGATTATACATGTTTCAAACTGGGGCTACTCTGGGTCGGGGTAAACGTGACACCATGACTAATTAGTTTATCTCTGTTTCTGAGAGAAATTGATTTCACTAAAATGGGCCATTTTCGATGGTTAAGACCTAACACTGCTTCATTGTTTTTCGTATTTATCTTGCATAGTATGCAGGTCCATAGACCAATTCTTTCTAGAGGCACCCTTGCATTTCAATGTAAATTGTTCTCTTACAAAATATAAGTATCTGCGATCTTGGCAATGATCCAAAAAGATTTCATATACATATGGCAGTGAGGCTGAAACAGCAAGATTGAAATAATAGTCTATGATTCCCGATTGGTTCTTATCTTGGCATGTCTTGAGAATAGGCGACACTATATATATATTCTATGGAGAATCGAAACTGATTTGGAGGTTCCACCAGCCAGAACGCGTGCAACATAATTCAGTCGTGGAGTGTTTTCGATCTTCCGATTCAAATAAAGGTGATATGTAAAATCACTTTATACCCATAAACGTTCCTGCTATTTACAAGTGTGAGTATAGTATAACATGGGAGAAATAAAGGCGTTGTGTTGTGGTGTGCATGCAGTCGACGCTTCTTGTACTCTTAATGAGTGTACGACTACTGCTGCTGTAGCTAGTATAATTCCAGAGCAGAGTGACGTGAATTTGGATTTGGCTTATTGGGATTTCTTATTTTTCCAAACGTTTTGCCGGGACGACCTTTGCCTTCTTCACCATCGTTGACACCCTAGGATGATTTTAAAAGGAAAGAAACGGAAGCGTTAGACATTGTTTTAGAACGGCAAAAAGAAGAACAGTCATTTGTTCAAAAAAAAAAGAGAAATCATTGAGGTGATAAAACCTTTGAACAGTGAAATGAAGGAATGGAGTGAAAACAAATATGTTGGTTTATTGCAGTGCATTAAAAATCTCAGCGAACTGTATAAAAATTCGTCGGCGAAGAACAAGAGATAAAGATCTTGCCAATCCAAGAATGTTAAACCTTCCATGATTACATTGATGGTTAACACTGAGACCCAAGCAGTCACTACATAATCATCAGCAGCAGTCACTACATCATCATCAGCAGCAGCAGTCACTACATCAGCAGCAGCAGTTACTACATCATCATCATCAGCAATCACTATATCAGCAGCAGCAGTCACTACATCATCATCAGCAGCAGTCACTACATCATCATCAGCAGCAGTCACTACATTATCAGCAGCAGTCACTACATCATCAGCAGCAGTCACTAAATCATCATCAGCAGCAGTCACTACATTAACAGCAGCAGTCACTACATTATCAGCAGCAGTCACTACATCATCAGCAGCAGTCACTACATCATCAGCAGCAGTCACTACATTAACAGCAGCAGCCACTACATTATCAGCAGCAGTCACTACATCATCATCATCAGCAGTCACTACATTATCAGCAGCAGTCACTACATCATCAGCAGCAGTCACTACATGCCAATCCAAGAATGTTAAACCTTCCATGATTACATTGATGGTTAACACCGAGACGCAAGAATCGACAGCAGTCACTACATAATCATCAGCAGCAGTCACTATATCATCAGCAGCATCAGTCACTACATCAGGAGCAGCAGTCACTACATCATCAGCAGCAGCAGTCACTACACTATGAGCAGCAGCAGTCACTACATCATCATCATCAGCAGCAGTCACTACATCAGCAGCAGCAGTAGGACACGGAAATGGTGCAAGGCAGTTACAGTAGCTGTTGGCAAGTTCACAATTTCATTTTCAACCCCAAACCTAACGGTTCTTTTCACCGCCACCCAGATCTCTTAGAAAAATAGATACTGCTGAAACGATTGATAAACTCTCCCTCTCACCCTCCAAAAATTCAACAAAAGAACCCAACAAAACCCATTACTAAAATGTGTTTGAATTTCTTATCAATACTAAAAAGCACAAAGCAAGATATGTTTATACTTACCTTGTATATATGTTCTCTTGAATAAGAAACACAGCGAAATTTCAAAACAAAACACAAAAGTAAATTTTTCTTCTTTTTGTTACTGTCTTTCGTATCTTCAATAGGATAAGTTTTTTTATCTTCGTCAGTTTCTTCTGCTCGTCTGTTTTTCTCTCGAATGGTTTCTTCTTTTGCTTCAGGCGTTCTTCTTTTTCTCTTTTTTTTTTCCTTTGAACACTCTGAAGACCAATGTCCTTATCCATAAAAGGGACAACAGGCATCTTCATGTTTGTCTCTGGATCTGCCTTTTCTAGTCCTGGAGGTTTCTTTAACGTTGTGGCATTCTCTAGACCAATAGTTTTTCTCCTGACAGAGTGTATTAGAAAGTCAGACATAGCAGAAAGAGAGGAAATGTATAAACCCTTTAGGAACGAGCAAGAATCTCGAAATGAACCGTGCCTGTAATTCCTGAAATGCAAAAGTTTCAACACGCTTAAACCCCACGTTATGCGTTACAATTGTACAATCCAGTTTTTCGTAGATATCTCGGGTCTCAAGGACCTAATTTTGATGATGTAAAATACATTCAGATTTATAATGAACAAAATCACAGTATCACGTGATTTCTCAGATAAAATTACTATTATTTTGACAAATGTGACCAAGGAATTAACAATCAGTGGAAACGTAGCGATTGTGGAGAGAAATGTTGACTTTTAACTTCCTGACTTTGTATTTCCGAAGGGCAAGAAAGGATTCGATGCTTTACTTGCAGATCACCATTCTTGAGTTCAGCGTGTTACTAACGACATCGTATAAAACAATTGCAATAACGGAAATGTACTTGCAATTTATTAACATTGTATCTCACCTGTCGACACTATGCTCGTATCCTTAACAGAAAGTCACATATTTGTGTAGTAAATAAACGATGCATAAACGATGCTGCATTTGTGGTCAAGTCGACGAGTTGAATCATCAATAGTGTATTCAAAGATGCGACAACAAACCCGAGGAATTGTTGCATAACCAGAAAAAGAAACGAGAACATTGCGTAGACTTTATTTTTGTGTGCTTTGCTTTGAATATTCTCAGGACACTGCCATTCATATTTCTAACTTTTGTGTGGTTCATTGCGCTCGTCACGATTGCATTCACAAACCTTTATTATATCACAATAGTAAGTGTAGCGTAGTTCCAGGCGGAAGTGGAAAGATATTTCGTGTTTCGATAATCCATCTGATTGGAGCACAGAGGGTTGATCGTTACGGGACCTATCATCAACATGCTAAAGTCAATGAAATATATAGTAGTATGCCCTGACCGGAACGCCGGTGAGTTACAAATTGTTTCATGCTCTCGATCGTGGGTACCGATTGACGAAAATATACGAAATTTGGCACTTACCTACCACATAACAATATTAACATAACAACGACGCGAGTCCATTGATTTTTTTTCAAGTTACGCAACAGAGTTTCTGAAATAAAATAAGAAACTAGTGGTTATCCTTCCTAGTGTCATATTCCAGAAGATAAAGATGAGTTCAAACAACGGCACCAATCTCTAAAAGATATCTCCTTTGAATAGGTGGAACAGAACGAAGGAAGATGATCGCTTCCTTAAGTCATGCTGAATTGCTTGTGGGGAAAATTGTCTCAACGTCTGATCCTGCCTAAGAGCGAATTCTTGGTGGATCCAAGGCAATAATTTCAGTTCATAAAGGGAAACTCATCAAACACGTGTAAATCAAACGTGAAGATTTGATGTTGGTGAAGTTTAAAGAGGTTATGGAGTTTATTCCACCTGACAAGTTTGGTCATATTGCTGCTTATGCCCGTTTAAAAAGACAGAAAGATCTTTTTGACCACAGATTCAGCATCTAAACATTGATGGATCTACCGACTCCAAGTTCAACGAGGTCGAGTGGCCATATTCCTTGCGACAAGAGGGATGCTGTACACTGCGATATTAGAATATACCATACGACCTTGCCGCTCTACTGTCGAAATCGATGCCATCCGTGTGCCCATCTATGGATATCATTCATGCACTCGCAAACCACTCTGGATACAATAAGCTCTGTGAGAATCAAGAACCAGTTAAGAATACACGTTACCTATATCGTTGCTTTGCTATTGTGATTTTACCAGTCGATTCCAGACGTTCAAAAGGAAATGGCCGCGATATCTAAATGTCCTTAGTTCCATGATTTTAGCGATAGCAGGACTGTTTACTTTGGACGATGAGACCAGGTACAGTTTTTTTTAGCAGTCGTGTAAGATCCACAACAGGAGTATAGAAATTCACCATTCTTTGAACATGCCAGATGTGTTCCTTCCCTTGATGGGTCTATATCATTGTTCTTGTGGATACCTAAAAAGAAAGAAATTCGTAGTGCACGAAAACTCGTTGTCTTAAAAGTGATACGGTTAATGATGCGTATTTATTCTCTGTCCCTATGTGAATAACAATTACCTCGTATGGTTATCTACTTGTTATTCTTACCAAGACGTGCGTGTGTGTCGCTTGTGATGTACATGAAAAGTTCGTGATTTCGACGTTTAGAAACAAGAAGTGGCTGACTATGTGAAAGATGATTATGTGACCGATGAAAGAAAGGAAACACTAACTTTGTTTTGAAATGTGAACGTTTTGGCTGAAGCATGAACAATATTAAACATGAATAAAATAACTTTTCTTCTTGGTGATTGTCTCAGAAGTTTCTAAACTACTTGATAGTTATGGCTGTATCCTCCGTTTTCAGTGATTAACGAAAGGTCAGTTCTTCAAAGTTGCGAGGCACTGTATTTTCGCCATCCCTTTAACGTGTTATTAAATAGATAATGCGGTTCATGGAAAATATTATATTGTGCTGTTTTAAAGTCCAAAAGATGACTCTCGTGTTCATTTCTTGGCTAAACAATTAAGAACCGATTAGCTGATTTATGCTTATTATGATGTCACTTAACAACACTTGCGTATTTACTGATCAATTTCTAACCTACCCTTCACGATTATTTGAGATTTCATACAGACTTATTTCGAGATTTGTATCAAGAAGGAGGTTCAGTAACTTACACAGCGCTTTCTTTTGTTTTCGTCTGTCTCAAAACATACAAAACATAATGCTGGCTTCTTTCTTGTCTAACCGTATTTCTTGCAATCTCATCCTCCTGCCAAATCGATTACTGCACTGTGTGACGTGAGTCACAATTGCACAGGCGCATTCACATTTGTTAGAAGAAAGTCTTAGATACAATGGTTTACTTTAACCTCATGTCAATTACTACGAGGAATTATTCATATTCTTAATGAAATATCAGTTTTGCTTCTTTTTTTTGGGGGGGGGAAGCATAAAGTAGCTTGAAGACAATCGGCTGATCCAAAACTCGATATCCAAACCAGGAAACAAATCATTATGAGAATAGGTGGAGGAGGATCTCTATGAAGTGGCATCATTGATTGGCTTTAATGATGAGATCATAATACCATACTTAAAGAAGTAAAACCTACTCAAAAACTTAAAAGAGAGACACAAAAGAAGAGAGTTTACACTCAGCATCAATGTCTTCTAAAAATAATACCAAAAAGAAAACTGCGCCTTAAAGATCGACAGATCCTGCAGTTAGAACGCTCATGTACTCAGGAAAGCATCGATTTCTGACTGTCTTCCCTGTTTCTTTTCCTACTCAGCCTCATTTCATTATTGATGATTCCAGCCAAACCTGATTTAAGAGAATTATGTCTCATCTAATGGAAACAAAAACGGAATCCCATTTCTGCTACTACTTTTTCTCTATCGACGTTTTCTTCTGTTGCTATCAATGCTGCTATAGCCAAAGAGGTTGCGTCACCAACTAATAAGGTAAAAATCAGAATATGCATGCTACACATTTGTATTCGATTTGTCCAAACATGAACTGGCACTATGTAGTCCGTTCACAATACCTTGTCATTCAAACTTACCCAAAGTCAAATGGGTATGAGGTTTCGACAATCAGTGGAGATGAATTCCAGCGTAAGTCAGCATGTGTTGGATAATATTCACTTTAGTATCTCTGAAAAAAGACGTCTTCCTCTCAATGATGTCTTCCAAAACAGTAAAGCAGGCTATCTCTGTTTATCTTAACACTGAGATGCCTTGTCAGTATTTATCAAAGTGTTGCTCTTATATGAACATATATCATTCAAAAGCACATAAATAATTACTCGATACGGTCTACAGATGTTGCGCGAACGTTTCGAAAGGAACGGTCCCTTTGATCAAGATAAAACAATAGCAATTAAGACGACATGTCGCATTCTTCGCCAGATGGTGAAAAAATTAAAATTCCAGTCAAAAGAAAAAATGTTCGTTTAAAGTTGGTTTCGTCCAATGCTGATTGGTCCATCGTTAACGTCAGTGCTCGCTTTCTATGATTGGAATTTGTACCACTATTAGGATGAATGTTGGGGTGGATATAAAAATGGCAGTCCGTTCTGGAAGAACATTATACTTGTACCTCTGGATCTTAAAGAAGGAGCAAAATTAACTTTTCCTTGCCAACGGTGGATGATAGAGCATTATCGGTACGAACAACGGATGACGCACTTACTCCTTAATTCTACTCTCATAGAGATGATAGTAGATATATATGCCCACACACGAATACTGATGACACGCTTACAACTAGAACTGCATTCGCTGATGGATCGAACAGATTTGTCAGAAACGGGAAAAGTCGCATAGGTACGGTCATTTATTGCAACGTGTTCAACTGTTTCATCATAAACGAAACTGTCAAAAGTACTTTGAGAGATTTCAAGAACGTCATGAAAACGGAAGTAAAACAAAATCAGTAGTGTCTCCAAAGACAATAAAGACATGACCAAGGGGATGGAAGAAAAGATGGAAACAAGAAAAGTGTTTCAAATCCCCTTCTGTTCAGACACATGTTCAAAAATAAACTCAAAAGTCCGCGTCTGCAAGATTTACGACAATTATCTCCAAAACCAATATACGTACACGCTACATAAGCCCATGCGATGAAATAATGTCAAACTAAAGTAGCCGGAATCGATCAACAATGGCAAACCGATTTGTCCGATATATCTTGATTGGTGTCTTAAATCGTGGTTGCAAATATTTGTTTTGTGCCATTGATGTGAGTTTCAAAGTCAGCTTGGGTGGTTGTTTCGTGACATAAAACAGGTTAGAGTTAGAACAAGCTTTACAAAATCGTCTGAAAAGATAATGGTAGGCATCCTTTGCGTTAGCAAGCAGATAAAGTAGCGAATTTCTTCGCCAAGTTTTTTCAAGTCAACTGAAAAAGAAGAAACATTAATGTTTCACACTAAAAATCCATAAACTAAAGCCAATGTCATAGAACGTATTCGACGAACCTTGAAATAACGTATGTGGAAATATTTACACATCAACATAATCTCAAATACATTGACGTGTTATGCGCTTTATCAAAGATTACAATCTGAAGTATCAGTTTAGCACATAATATACTCCAAAAGAAGTGACACCTCAAAACGAAGTCACCGTGTTTGAGCAATTGTTTGAAACCTCAAAAACCTGAGAAATGAATGAATGTTTTAATCATCAGATAATGGGTTCAGACTGGAAAAGCAAAATGCACTTTTAAAACAGACTTTTCATCGAACTGGGCAACATAACTGTTCGTGTTACTGGTCAATTGGATGCACGTGACCCAACTGCTTATAAACTGGAAGATATGAGCAGAGAATTGATCAAAGGAACATTTGACTTGCTTTAGTTACAACGATTGGCGACTGTATAATCATGAGATGACCTCTAAATGGCCTGTACAACTACTTATCAGGACATCTACGGGTGGTCATTTCAAGATGGAACAATAAAGAACATATATATGCTGTAACGGCGAATAATAATATTATGGGGATTCGTTTTTGGCCACCCGTTTTTTTAACACCCACCAACCACTAGATGATAAATAAATGAATGGCAGCAATGAATCCGAGATCACCACCAAGCCCTTAAATATATAATCCAAAACAACAACTATACGAAAATAAAATTTTGTCTTATTGCATACTAGCTAAAGTCACCACAGGAAATTTGTAAAATAAAAATTAAAAATACTGTCTCGAAGTTTATAACCCTTACTATAAGAGTATTAAGTTCGAACACGTTCGTGGACAGGAAATTGGCGAGAGCGAGTGCCATGTCCGCCAATAACTCTTTTATTCAGATACACCTAGGATTTTTTGTGTGACTCTTCGGTTTTGAAAAAAAAGAACTTTAGTAGTGAAGTGGGGCGATAGGGGAACTATGGGAATTAGCATTAAAACACCCCTTGGGCCTGTATAGGGACAATGTAAAATTAACATGGAGAAAAATCGTGGGACTGTATAGAGACAATGGGAATTAACATGGGAATAAATTTTGGGCCTGTATAGGGACAAGGGGAATTAACATGGAGAAAAATCGTGAGCCTGTATAGGGACAAGGGGAAATTAACAAGGGAAATGGAATAGGGTCGGGACCCTATTTTAATATGGTCCCGACCTGATGGGTCTATGGAAATGGAACAGGGGAGAAGGATATAACAAACACAAACACACACACACACACACACACACACAATAAAAAATGAGATAGGCAATTGAAAGTCTATCTCTTTTCGAGAGATTGGAGTGGCCCTGAAAAGGGCCTTTGGTTTTCTTCTTCTAATTTCTTCTATTTCTCCACCAGCTTCTTTTTTTCTGTCCTACACTTTTTCTCTTCTTTTCTTTCTTTTCTTCCTTCTTTTTTTCTTCTTTCTTCTTCTCCTCCTCTTCTTTCTTCCTCTTCTCATTGTCTTCTTCTTTTTCAATATTTTCATTTCATACTCTCATCCTTATCCTGTCCTCTTCATCCTCCTTCTCCTCCTTTATTTCTTTTAACAGATTACTAACGATGTCCTTTAGTTTTCGTAATTTGTTAATCTCCATCTTCACTCGATGGGGACTATAAGAATAGTGTTCCTCGTTTAGGTTAACCAACATTTGCTCCATCATACCCAAATTGTCCAGGACGTCTTGCAATTTTTTCATTTTATCAAGGTGGTTCGAAGCCATCTTCTTTTTTATTCTTTGCAGAATGGTGTGAATGACGAACGTTGTGGGTTCTTATACGAAAAGCGCGGACGTGAAGGAAAACATCCCCAAGACACAAAATTTATATTACCTAGATCATGACCAAACAACGCGCGGACGTGAAGGAAAACATCCCCTACTTTTCTCATTTCATATGATCTACTATCCACATACGTGAACCAGCAATAAACAAACCCCAAATCTACTATTCTCACACGCAAAGCATTAAAATGAAATCCATAATCTACTATCCACACAAACGTACGTCAGCACTTACAAAACCCCATAATCTACCATTCACACAAACCTACTTGATCACTTACAAACACTAATACATACACTCGCACTAGGAAAAAAGAGTCAGTGTTTATATTCACACTACTCTACATACACACATTGGCAAATAGATTACTAATTCTTTTCTAAAGTTTTGGGTAGCCCTGAAAAGGACTGTTTGTTTTTTAAACTCCAAGGCACCTGGTTAATGATGGCACCTTCCGGGTCTGGCACCACAGATACAACGTCTACTCCAATCATTGTCCAATTCACTTGAGTCGTTGGAAGAGCAGACGGGGGTTGAGTGGCTTCACTATCCCACTCCTCCGTTTGCGGAATAGTGAACACTTCTTGTTCCCTCTGTCTTCTTTGTCTTCTATTCCACACTCGAGGATGAACAACTGGCCTCCTTACCTCCTGTGGGTCCTGTACTGGTTCTTGTTGTTCACGTTGTGACTGTGGTTCAGCTACAGGCTGGGGAGATGTCCTTGCCTCAGGTGACACCTTGAACACAGGGTTCATCATAGGGTGACACCTGATCTCTCTCTTTCTTTCCTCTTCTTCTTTCATTTTTCTCTCTTCCTCCTCCTGTTCTTACTTGGCTTCTTCCACAAGGGCCTCCGCGGCCAGCTCGTTCAGGAGGCATCTGGCATACTCCAGATGCATCTGAAGTTCCATGAATTTAGTCAGTCTGCTGCTCATTCTACTCATTTTCTAGTGTTGATCAATCAACAAGGGTAGCTAGACTGCCTAGCGATTTTCAATTTATACTAAAAGCGCGGACGTGAAGGAAAACATCCCCTAAAACAAAATTAGTTAGTTAGTTGGATTATAGTGGTTTTCGTTCTTTTGAACATGTACCACTTCTTTATTCACGCTCTGCGTGATTTTTAATTACTCCTGCGGGAAGGAAAAGGAGCCTCATCCCCCAGGCTTTTATGTGCTCAAAGAGTACTTTTTAATATAGCTACTCAGGTGTAGGACTAACTAGTCCTTAACAACCTGACTGAAAGGCTAATAAACATGAGTGGGAATAGTCACACCACACACTCGTGTTTCTTAGTAGGATTGAAATGCCCCAGGTGTCAAACCAAGCAGTATGTGACTCCCGCTACGATTGGTCGGCAGCGATGACGTCACATTAGGACACCTGGTCTTGTGGCATTGACGAAGTGGCCCGCTTTTTTGATATCATCAATTGCCCTTCCCAGTCCCATATTCCGGTAGACAGAGCCTTCCTTTTTTCCACTCTGTTTAGGTAGTGTAGGTTCATCAGCTTCATCGCCGCTGGATGATGATACTTACAGGGCCGCTGCCAGCGTTGAAGTTTCAAATTCTTCAGGGTCGTCTGCCAACATTGCCTGGATTTGGCTGAGTATGTTAGTAGAAATAGCTGTGGAAGCTTGATTTAAAAGTTCAGCCAGATGTTGTTTTAGAGACAAGGAGACGGTTAGGAGTATATTTTTTTTCTTTTCCTTTCTTTTTCTTAATGAATTCCTTATTTATTTTGATTCCTTATCTTATTGGTTTGGAATGAAAACTTGTTTTATGGTTGTTTGTATGTTATTATGGAGTCCTGTTTTAATTAATTCCTATTTTCCTATTTTAATTTTTTGTGGCCTTAATTGGTTTTTATTATTCGGGCTATGAACGGCTGTGTCAGTCTGTGAACCCACGAGACCGAGCCGGCCGTCATAATTCCCAAACAGTGATTTGTAATATTTTTAACTGGTCTTGGATTTACTTTCTTAGATTTTTTTGATTAGATTGGATTCGTGTATAAAACTTATGAATTTTTGAATGTTAGATTAATATTGGGGTTTGTGTTCATCAAGAATTCTGGGTATGTTGCAGGGGATCCAATATTATGCTGTTTAACTTTAAACTTAGCCCTTTCTTTTTCAAGTGTATGGCAGTTGTTAAAAATATGCTCTATGTCTTCTGGGACCCTGCAGTGGTAGCAGTTAGGGTTATGTGGTTGTGGTCCTATGTACTGTCCGAAACTGTTAGCCAGCTTGGTTTTGCCCGTGAGTATTCTATTTATGAATTTTTGTTCACTGCCTTTTGTTTTGGGTGGTTTCCTATTGCTACATACTTCTTTAATGATGGTTTTTAGTTTCCTGCCTTGAGTGCTTGTGTTCCATAATTCCTGCCATTTATTATCAATGAGGGTTTTAGATATGCTATTGAGTTCGCATATGCTATAATCTAGGTTGATGTGAGTGGTTTCGTTTAGTTTTTGTTTAGCTGTTATATCTGCCATATCGTTACCTGGTATGTTAATATGGGATGGTATCCACATAAATTCTACTTGTAAGTTATTATTGTTCAGTATTTTTAACAATAAATTGGTTTGCCTAAGATAGTTTTCTCTTGATTTGGTGTTGTTATTAAGTATTAAAACAAAATTTATATTACCTAGATCATGACCAAACAACTGCGGACTTAAAAGAAACACTCGCTGACTTTTTTTATACTACCCATCACTATTCTAAATAAATTTCATTAAACCAATAATATACTATCCACATACGCAAAGCAATCAAATCAAACCCCAAATCTACTCTCCACGCACGTCAAACAGCAAAAAACATGATCATAATCTACTATTCACACAAACACATACACTCACACCACAAAAAAGAGTCAGTGTTTATATTCACACTACTCTTCATACATACATTGGCAAATCTATCGTTATTTCTTTTCTAGAGTATTGGGTAGCCCTGAAAAGGGCTGGTTTTTTGTGTGCGAAAGTTGAAGCTAGGGCGATCTTTTAGTTTCTAAGAATGAGACGTCCACTGACGATAGACTTTCTGACGATAGGTCTGCTTCTTCAGAAAGAGAAGAAGAACTCTTTGGTGTCGATACGACAGTCGACAAAGCCTCTGTCAGGTTCAGGTTTCTGTTGTTGCTGCTGTTGCTGCTCTCTCTGCTGTTTCTGACGTCTGTACTTCTCTGTCCATTCTTCTTTCTCCCTGTTCACTTCTTCTCTGAAGAGCTCTTCTATCAGGTCTTCAGTGACTTCTAACATTCTCACATTCTCTGTCTCTTCAGGCTTCGGTATCAGACTGTGTCTGACCCTATGCAAATTCACGTAGGCTTCGTTTAACTTAGCTAGTTTGGAGTACATCTTCATAGCAGGATGAGTCGACAATGGATGGTTAGACTGGAAACTACCCCGGTTTTTAAAATCAACGCGCGGACGTGAAGGAAAACATCCCTACACGGTTTTTGAGCCGGACCGTTCAATGAATGTCGTGAGAGGGATAGTAAGAAGTCAAAGAGCATGAATCAAAATTCTTATAGCCAAACAAACCACAAAGGCATTTTTTTATTCTTAATCACTTAACACTAACAAACAACTCTAACATTTTTAACAATAATCCAACAATATAACATCAAACATTTTTTCAACTAACACATTATTTTGGACAAGGCTGAAAACGTTGTGAATGAAATTGTGATTTCCACTGTTGGAAGTCATTAGGCCATTGATGGACACTACGTTTCCTAGCTTGAGACAAAAGATAAGCATAATGGTCACAAAACCATTTATCTACTTTTACATCGTTTCTCGAAGAAGAACGAGGATCAAAATGAGTCACTAAATGTTCTAAGGAATAGCCCAGGCTGCAATGATGCAGAAAATACACACAATATTGTCCACACACCAAGGAATCTGTGCCTTGTAATTTCACATTATTGAATCGGGTGGTCTGAGCATTTCTTCTCATAAAGTCAATGATATCGTCTTCCAAAGGAGGCAATCCATACGAATCGAAATATTCCACACATCCTTCTTGAGGAAAGTAGACGGCTACCCAGTGGGTTCCTGGGAGATGACTGTCGTCTGTGTTGATCACATAAGCTTGATGGTCTTGAGGTTTGCGATGAGGGAGTTCATCTTTAGCACAGACGAAAGGATTCCAAGAAGCAGTGTAAGAACTGTGGTTCAAAAGGTAATAAAGTTCCCAGGTATCCATGTTTTGCGTGGGTTTTTTTTCTTCTTCTTCTTCACAGGTAATGATAAGTGATCAATTCGATTATGACTTTTTGCTTGAAAATGTCTGACAAGTAAAAGGCGTTTAGCTCCGACTTCTTACTCTGGTCAAAGAGAGATTCGATGCGACGGCACTCCAGAGACGTTAATGGAGGAGAAGAATGTTTATCCAAGCCTTTATACCACTCGTTCAACACGAATTCTATCTCGATGAGACCCCAAGCTTTGTCCAGATATTCGTCCAACTTTTCTTCTTGACTCAACATCAGACATTTGTCGTGTTGAATTTGACTGGGATAATCGTTGTGACATCCATAGCACTCTTCCTTGATCAATTCTTTCATTATATCTGCCAGGAATGTAGCAAAACAGGAGACTAAATGGGCTTCTTGTTCTGGCCATCTCGACTTCATTATGAAAACTTCTTCGTCTTTGTCTTGAGATTCTTCTTCCCCGGTCTCCTCACATTCCATCTTCAAAGTTTCTGCACTAGGTAAAGAGGGATAACAGTCTTCCATGGCTTCTAATAATCTAGAATGACTTCTCTTAAACTGTTGATTTCTATGGTATTGTCAAATTCTGCATACAGGATGACGTTCACCGTTTCAGTTAGAGCTTCTGCAAACTGAAGTTCCACAAGAATCTGACCGGATTTTATAGGGTGGAAATGTCCCTCGTCGCTACCTTGGTCTGGAGTGAAATCAAAAGCCCACAAAGCATAACCTCCTGCATAATCCTCGTACGTAATGCCGTGACTGGTGTTGGTTTCTAACTGTCCCGTGGCTTCGTACAGGGACAAGTACGACCTCAAGTAATTCTTCTTCTCAAAGTCAGGTTCGAAAGGTCGGGTACACAAGGTCTTGCCATCGCGACTTACTTCGATCTTGGACACTTTGTAATGTTTAAACTCAAAAGGATTTTGATCGTGGACTCCGTTGAAGGCTCTATTCTCGACCATACCAAGGATTAAACGCTTGGGTAACTGCCCTTGGAACAGATGATCTTCGATCATGGATCGCTTTCCAGCAGGAATGGTGAAGGTTTTCACTTCCACGCGTCGTATGGGATACTTGGCGGTCGTTCTGCTCAACGTCTGACTGATGTCGTTTCCCACTTTAGGTAACACTTCCACACGTTGTATGTAGAGTCTGGCTTCTTGGATGATGGTTTTGTAATTG
The DNA here is from genome assembly GCA_028554795.2 of Sinohyriopsis cumingii. Classification (NCBI taxonomy): domain Eukaryota; kingdom Metazoa; phylum Mollusca; class Bivalvia; order Unionida; family Unionidae; genus Sinohyriopsis; species Sinohyriopsis cumingii. The sequence continues at coordinate 17,460,499 of CM068826.1, forward strand.
TCACTATCAGCCACTAAATGGAAAGTGACGCTGCTACGATTCAGTCTCAGGCGAACATTCACCCCGTTCAGCAAATACTTTTCTTGCAACCACATGTCCAAATGCAAACAATCCATCAGTTCTAAACTCTGGCCATTTTTGATTTTGTCTCTTCGTTCTACAAATCCCTCGTTGTAGTCTTTTATTGTATCAATTTCCAATTTGTCAAACTCTCCTGCATTGTCAGATTCCCATAACACACAAGCATTGAGAAGAGTGTTCTTGGCGTCTATTCCGTACGTCAAGAGATTTTCCAGGTATGCTCGATAAGGGTAAGGATCCATGCTGCTACTGACTAGTTTGTTATTCAAGTACAAGTCCACTCCGCTAAACAAGGAATGCATGAAATTGTTGACGGGAGCTACTGGCTCGTCATCTATAACACCTCCTGTTTTATCAAGAACTTTGACTTTCAGGTACAAGTAACTGCTGTTCAAATCGATGTAATCTTCGGGCTGTCCTTTGATTTCAAACTCGATGGGAGCGGAATCCGTCAAAGAGGAGACAGGGTGAAATTCCACCCATTGGGATTCTTGCATGGTCATCATAGTGGGTGGCATGGCAAACAGATCCAGTTCCGACTTGGAACAGGCGCAAGACTCTCGGTGCATCATTTTGTCTGTTTCTCAATACTTTAATAATCGAAAACGTCTAAGTCTCGTACGGTTTTTCTTTTCTTTGTCTTTCTAGCTATAGACGTGTGAAGTCTGGTGAAAGGGTGTTTTCTTCGTCGTCTCTTTCTGCCTTGTCCTTGCTGAATGCCTGACTCGGTAGCGTGCAGGGCATTTATAGGTGTTTCTCGTCGGCTTAAAAGGTCTTTGCCCGTTTGCAACAAGACATTTTTGCCTGCCCTCAAGAAGGCTTCTTTGGGGTTTTGTCTGTCGATGATGACATTTTGGAGAAATTCTTTGCCGTGTGTCAATGCCACATCTTTCAAAGCGTGCAATCCGCGTGTGACCATCGGTTTCAACACCGGGGCCATCGAACAAAAGGCCGATTTTAACATATCTCCTAAACCGTGTCCTCGCTGTCGAGCAACCCCTCGGTACACTGGATACATGACTTACGAGTCATGAGAGAACCGTTTTCTAAAATCGAGTTTCACCGTGACTTTCCCTTTGGTGAATGGAATATTTTGTCCCAGATCTCCTTTTATGGCAATGTTGACCGTGTCCAAATAAGATTTGTTGACGGGTAAATAGGGAGGATGTACAAATTCGCGGTGGACGTGATAAGTGTTTCCACCTTCCTCGTCAGTGACCGTGGCAGAATCCACTTTGAAAGGAATGACACGCAGTAACGGTACGGATGTGTGCCCCACCACGTTATACTCCACCACATCGGAGTACACAAAGATCAAATTCAGTCCTTAGTTCAGTTCCACTGGGGCACGAAATAACTTGCTAAAAGAATCGTTGTCGGAAATGACTGGTAATTCGTTTTTCTTCATCATGGCCATCCTCATGTCCATGTCCCCGCCCAACATGTCAAACAATTCAGGAAAAAATAAGAAAGACAACATTTTGTGCCCCTCAGGAAATTTCATCAGGAAGCGACGATCTACTTTGTGGTACTCTAGGGTGACACTTTTTCTGACACTCTCCAAAGCTTTCAGAAACACGACATTAAACCTAGAGCTTATGGTGCTGACCAAATGTTGATCACTAAAATAATAGCCTGGGGGAATGATCAAGCGATGGGTCGTCTTTTGAGTTTCTGGGTTATATATTTTGTTATCATATTTGACGTGGGTATTCAAGTACTGTTGCATTTGCTCGTCATGAACTTCCACTGAAAAAAACTTTCATTGGGAAGGACATTGAGGACTTGAGTCGGGTGAACGATTTCTACCAAAGCCACTTCCTAATGGGCTTCGTGATCTAATGGGATGCCCTGAGATAATTTGGCCGTGTAACAGCACAACGTGTTGTTGGGAAACACCTCCATGGAACTGTCACTGGATAAGGTTAAATAAAATTGGTTAGTGTGACTCATAATTCCAGAGTTCTGTGGTTGTCCGAGGGGTTACTGGAAGTCAGAGGAGTGTCTCCGCCCAAAATAGGGTTGTTATTGTTGTTGGAGTGGTGACTGCCACTGACACTGGACACAAGGTTCCCGTTGTTCCCGTTCGAGGAGAATTTCAGGGAGGGATTGGGAAGCAGGTAACCGATGAAACTGCTCAATAAAATGGTCCACAATTGTTTGTCTCCTTGTTGCAAACTCAGATTGGCAATGGCTGCCCCGATGACACAATACACCACGAAGATTTGGCAGAAAAAGACGATTTGCGTTTTAGGCACACGTTCTCCACACCACACCCACAAAGGTTGTTTTTGTAAATCTTGCAGAGAAGAACTGGGTGAAGGAGTGATCGACGTAGCTGCGTCTGTGTGAAAAGGCATGATGGTCACTTCTTTTTATAGTCGATGACTTGCGAAGCGTCGATCCAAGAATCAAAACTGGGTGGATATCCTTTCCAACGTACTTTGACTTCTTTGACACGTCGTTTGCCCACTTTACGGGTTCTGCGTTCGAGAATGCTTTCGATGTCGTACACGTCGTCTTCCTTTTTGGTGACACGTTGTAACTCGGGCAAATAAAACGTTCCTTTGAGCACTTCTCCGTTCATGTCTTCCAATTTATAGACGGCAGGATGACGGCCACGCTCTCGTCCAGTGACACGAAACAATTCGGTCGTCCAGTTAGGTAAGTTACCTTAGTCGAAATGCGATTGGTTTTGCCAATGCGCACCCAATCTCCTACGGCCAACACTCCGCTTTTCTTGGGGACAGCTCTCGTCGGGGACGTACCAAACAGGCGCTCAAACACTAACACTTCGTTCTCGGGAGTCACTTCTTGCGGGGCACGTCCAATGCTTGGATGGTAAGATTGGTTGTACGCTTGCACCAGGTGCGGTAAGATGTCGATGTACTTCAGAGTGTGGTGATGCGTAAAATATTTCCACATGCGTTCTTTCAAAGTGCGTTGAAAACGTTCCACGATGCTGGCTTTGGTTTCGGGATTCTCGGTGGTAAAAAAATGAATGTCACGTTTCTTTAATTCTTTTTGGAAAGCTTGGTTCAGAAATTCGGTACCTTTGTCCTTTTGCCATCGAAGAGGGTGACGATCGCTTTGTTTCAACACCCGTTGCAGGGCTCGCACTAACTCGCTGCTCGATTTGGAAATCAAGGGCACGACCCAGGCAAATTTGGAAAAGACGTCGATGACACAAAACAAATATCTGTACCCACGATTGTAGCTGGCCAAATGAGAGACATCGGCTAAGTCGGCTTGCCATTGATGATCGATGCCTTCCACTCGGGTGCGACTTCTGGAAAACTTGCGTCGAATGGGTTTGTGTAAAGTGTAGGTAGCTTGTTCTTGTAACCATCGTTGCACTTGAGGTAAACGGAGACTTTTCAGTCGAGTTTTGGCAGCACGATACAATTTTTGTACTCCTGCGTTACCTGCAGGATTGGAGGGATCGTAGTAAATGTTGGCTAAGACTTTTTCCATTTGTTGGTTTGTGTGTTAATAAGGCAGCCACTCTTGGAAGATGCTACTCTTTTTCTCTTAGGGTATTTTCTTGGATTGTAATGCTTTGCGTGTGCGCCCGGCAATAGATGTGGAGGAGGAGGATGTCTGAACAGGGGATATTTTTTCTTGTTTCATTTCTGTCTTCACCTTCTTTTTCTCTTCTGATGAAGAAGGGGTGGTCATCATCTTTTTAAACCATCCAATTCTGGAGGTAGGTGGTGTTGTTAACTTGCGTACTTTTTCTGGTGGAGTTTGAAACCCTTCCTCTTCTTCTCCTTTTTCTGTCTTGGTCACTGGTAGTGATGGTAGTGGTACTGGTGATGGTGCTGGACTTTTCATCAAGGTCTTAAAATCTTTCAAAGTGGGAAGAGCTGTTTCGTCTAAAGCTTTTTGGTGAAAGAGTTGCAGTCGTTGCAAAAGTTGACCGTACTTTTGCGATTTTTCTGTTTCGGACAAATCTTGGTGATCCATCAAGGACTGCAATTCGTGTTGTAACTGGGACATTTCGCTCAAATGGGGATTGGGAGGTAAATGTGGGGTGCGTTGTTCTTGCCAACGATGGTATTCCATCCATCGTTTGTAAGGCACTAAAGCTAGTTTTCGTCCTTCCATGGGATGTCAGGGGTCATCAACGGAGAAGTTCTTGGTGTGATCAATGTCTCCAAGTACTCTTCAGTTCTTGGTGTCAGCAACGGGGAAGTGGATGAACCTGAGGCTACCGGAGACGCGGTCACCGTCGTGGCAGGTCGTGGTTTGCGAGTGTAAGGTTGCGTCCTGGCCGAAGTGCCTCTCTTGCGACTAGTTTTTTTTGTGGACTTTTCTTTTTCTGGGGACTTTTTCTCTGCTTCTTTTTCTGGGGGCTTCTTTTCTTTTTCCGGGGTGGTGTCTGGTAAGAGGAGGGTCCCGCCACTGAAGAAGTTCTTGGAGACACGGGTCTCCTTGGGGACCTGGTCTTTTTCTTCTTCTTCTTGGAGCTTCGTTTGACTTTTTTCTTCGGGAGAACTTTGGGGGCATTAGGATCCCGCCTTAAGAGAGAGCAAATGATGACCCTTCCTAGAGTACCGCTCCCTCCAGGTTTCAAAATGATTTGTTTTTTGGTTTGAGTGTCGATGCGAGGATCGGCCAGTTGGGTCAAAGCGACTTTTGTTTCGATCAAAAAAGTGTTTAGTTTCATGAGGAATCTGAATGATCCCTTGTAGTAATTGACGTGCTGTCACCGTGAACCATCGTAAGACTTCTTTGAGACTAGCTTCTAAGACACGAGCCCGTATTTGTGGGTTTTTTTCTCGACTGATGCCATACAAGGCACGAATCAATTTGACGGGGAGATGTGATTGAAGGGACGTCATGTTGACGCTGTGTGAGACAGACTAAAAGTGTCTGAGGTTTTTGTAGATTTTTTTGTTGAGTGAAGTTAAGTCGAGGACGGAGACGTGTACAGGACAGGCCCTCCGTCTTGGCCCCAGTGGTGAAACAAGTGGGTGCGAAATCGCAAATCATCGGGGGTCGTAGGTTTCAAATCGACGAGTAAATAGGCGTGTGGAGTTTGAGTGGCATCGTCGTACGGCAGAGTCAGCCAAGGCGTTCCTAACTGTTTGGCTAAGACTTGCACTTGCGATTTATCTCGAGGGCTTTTAAACAAGACCACGTAATGCGCACTGAGACTGATGGTGCGATGGGCTTTACTTTGTTGAAACAAATTTTGAGTGATGTAAACAACACTGGCATTACGGTGATGCCCTTTGCGCGTGAACCACAGTTTAATTTCTTCTTCGTCTTCTCCTAACATGTCGTCAAAATGACGAAATGGGTTTGAGGGGAGTCAGAGACGATGCCGTCGTCTTCTTTAGGAATGCCTTCCACAAACACGATGGAATCGCCTTGACTTTCTCGCAAGAGGCTGTACGCCGATTGCCACTCTTTGTAACACCACACGATGCGTTGAGGTGGACGATCGATCAAATGATGTTTGTGTTCGATCAAACGGTTGACGAATTCGGTTTTGCCTGAACCGCTAGGTCCAGCAATGAGCATGTTAAAGGGATGGCGAAGATACAAAGCCTCCCAACTGGCACGATCTAAGTGTTCGTCGATGACTTTGACAGTGGAGGAAGAGGGAGCAGAGACAGCAGAGGTAGCCATAGTGTTAGGAATGTCACTTGTCACACGAAAACAGACAAGACAAGAGTTTATATACTTTTTCAGAACACGTTTATTGAATGTTTTAAACATGAACACGAAAGACAAAAATACATAAAAGCCAAAGGCTTAAGTACAACGATAAAAGGCACATCAAAATCATCAACGTGGAATAAACACAAGTGTCTGTACAACATGTTTTGGGTAATGTTCTGACCAGTTCTATAGGGGGTAAGGTCACACAAGTGTCCTCCCGAAAGGGTCTTTCAGGCATGTCCACGACAGTCCTGTCCTGGGTGACGGGTTCTTCTGGTACTGTCACTAACACAGGTTGAAAAGTAACTTTTTTCCTTGAACAACTCTCGTGCATACTGGACCACTTCTTGGGTCCAAGCCTCAAAACCCCCATTTTTTCCAGTCACAGACATATGTCCAATGGGGGTGTAAGTCACAAGCTACACACACATCGTCATACACGTCTTGGGTAGCTAAAAGTTGACGAATCTTTTTTTCCTGTAGAGGTCGAGAAGTATCCAGATGAAAACGCAAGGCTTTGAGCAAAAGGAGTCTTTCGTGAACATTTAAGGCCATTCGGGTGGTAAATACTGATCGTAAAGAGTCCACAACGAATCGGCTGTTAAACGAAATCCCAGAAAACAAGTCACTAAGACACACACTATACGTCGTCCCAAATTGATTCGATACAGTTCTTGTAATAGTTGATGGTAATGACCCACGGTTTGAATATTTTCATTGAGTTCCTTCCACGGAATCTGTTCAATCACATGTGATAAAAGTCGTGACATGGATTCCTGTTTTTATAGTCTCTTTGTTTCGGAAGCAATACTCGTACTTTCTAGCGAGAGATCTTCGTTCTCCAGTAGGGAATCTAAATCTTGCATACTGTAACCTACAGTTCAAACTTCGTTTAGAAGTTTCCTCTTCCGCTAAGCAGATTCCACGTAATAGGCCTTTGAAATCCTTTAACTCGTCTTCCTCAATGCGTTGCACTAGAGGAATCTCGAAGTAACCAAAATGATGAACATGTCGATCATTCACTAACTCAAAGTGTTGAACAAGGTCTGGCCACTGAAACAATTTCTGACGAATCAGTTCTTTTATACCATTCAGGTACCAGTGGTTCAAACACCGGTGACGTAACGGCTGCAACTGTTCTTTACGTTTGACTTGTATTTTGACCAGCTCTCGGTAAATGCGTTCTCTCAACTCCACAGGCAAAGCACGAATGTTCTCTTGTAAAGTATCCATGAATAGGTCATACTAAATCCGCTTTCTGACACAAGAAATGTACCGTTTGCACAGACATGGTTTTACTTCAGTGTCGAATTTATATCGTTTAGTCACTAATTTACACATTACAATTCGTTCAGAAGTTTCCTCTTTCACTAAGTTGACATTGTGTACAAGATATTGGTAATTCGTTAACTCTTCCTCTGGAATTCGATGCAGTAAGTTTACAATGTAGTAGATAGAATCATCAATAGCAAACCAATCCTTTTTAAAACTAGGGGATCGTTGATCAATGTCTGTCCAATGGAACACTTTCAGCTCAATCAGTCCTTGTATAGCATTCAGGTACCAATGGTTTAAACACCGGTGACGTAACGGATGCAACTGTTCTTTACGTTTGACTTGTATTTTGACCAGCTCTCGGTAAATGCGTTCTCTCAACTCCACAGGCAAAGCACGAATGTTCTCTTGTAAAGTATCCATCTAAATATATTGTCCTACTAAGGGTAAGTAATGACAACTGGGAGACCATCGAGCATGTTCCAGGTAGGCTGAATCTTGCGGTTCCCAGTGGTGAAGTGACACACCGCAACTGAAGCACTTGACTTTATCCCCTTCGCCGAAGTAGTAAAATCCGGCTCTGGCTAATTCTTCGGGGGTCGGTCTTCCCAGATACTTAGGCCATTTTCCTTTGAACGATTGAAAACGATTTTCAAAGTTGCAGTATTCCGACAAACGCACAGGGAAGGAATATTCGTCTTTCACAGGTTCGTTTCGATGAGGGGTGGGTGACATGGACAGGAGTTTGCTCAGGGCTGGATGACATCCGTAGGGAGGTAGACGTGAAGGTGGACATCCACATTGACCATGAAACCCAGTAAAGTGTCCAAGAGGACGAGTGTCATCGCTTTCGCATCCCTCAGTTTTGACACGCACAGCATCACTTTCCATGATAGGGGTAGTGAGAACAAAGTTCCCATGATGCTTTAGGGCATCGCAAAGGTCACAGCGTACAGCATCGTTCCCATCGCAAGGCTCACAATCGCATTCCACTTCAGAGGCCCCACACTTGAATTGTGCCTGTCTGAACTTGTTTTGTGTTTCTCTGAAAGTATTCATCTTGTTCACTTGGTCTTGGTAGTCACAATGAACTATCGATCTTGACCATAGCCCCCTTTTTATACTAGTCGCAATGCAGTCTCAAGCTTGTACATCGTTCCTTTTTTATGTCTTGTTTTGGAAGGTACCGTCTCTAAGGTACCGTCATCATTGTACCGTAGTGTCATGGGTGGAAAGGCCATAGAAAGGTAAGGGCAGTGCGGAGACCATCGAGTATGTTCCAGAATAGCTGAGTCTTTATAGATACATAGATCCATTCGTAACTTCAGGCCACAACTGAAACACTGTACTTCGTATCCCAATCCAGTCTCAGGTCGCAAGTAGACAAATCCTGTTCTAGCTAAAACGTGCGAAGAAGGTAATCCTTCCCTATCCGTAGGCCATGCTTGAAACGTGTCCAATCGACGGGCACAAGCACAATAGTCAGGTAAGAAGACTGGAAAATGGTAGGGTTTGAACTTGGAGTTCTCACTGGATTTCTCATTTGATTCTTGCTGTGGCGAAGTCATACTTCTGGTGAGTGGCTATCCTCTTACAACCAATGTTTTATAACAAACATGTCCATACGGTAAGGTAAAATGATTGGGAAGTCGCAGTCGCTTCTGGTACACGATTTGATAGACTTTTTCCAAGGGTCGACTGACGATGTGGTGAGTGGGTAAACGTACAATTTTGTTCGGTTGATAGGTGATCACTTTAAAGTGTTCATCTTCTCTAGACTCCAAGGCTTCTTTCAATACCCCAAAGTTGACCACACGACTGGTACGATAATTCAGAGTCAATCCTTTCACTTTACACGTTGTGTGCACTTCTCCTTGTTTGTCCCGGTATTAGTAGCCGTAATTTTTGGGACCGCCACTGACGAAACTTAGAATCTTGTCGTCGGGGTGCTCGTCTGTCCAGGCTCCTAGACGGTCTCCTTCGATGTCAGGGTGCTGTTGACTCGGGTGATGGATGTAAATGCAACTGTCCGTGTCAAAGTACAGGACACGTTCCCCTAACAGTTCTAAAGCTTCGTACAATTTTAAGCGAGCATGAGCTGTAACGTAAGCCGCAATGATGACATTTCCAAAGGGGTCGTCTTCTACAAAGTCCAGATCTTCTTCGTAATTGACCAAGATCAAATTCTCGCGAACGACGTCCACGTGTTTCATGAATTTGGTTCAGTCGTGAATCATCTGGAAATAGCGGGAAGGTTCGGTCAAATATTCCGTCTTGGGTAAACACGGTCGTTGTGCCATTTTGCCCCACAAACAATTTAACATCACTTTGGCAAACGATCGCCTGCCTTCGTTTTTCTCGATGTGGTCTAAAGGGATGCCTTCTTGTGCCCAGTATTTCCCTCTGAATGTCTTTTGGAGTGTGACACCAGGATGGATAGCCGCTGGCTTCTTGTTTCAGTTTCAAAAAGGCATCCACGTAGTCTGCGAAAATGCTTTTCTGCGTGGGGTCACCCTTGTGGTATTGTTGTGTCTTCGGAAAGTGACAAATTTCGTACACTTCTAACAGTTGGTGTCCCATGTCCAGAGCTTTGAATAATTCTACGCTGACCAAGGTTCCCGTCAAGGCCTGTTCTTCCTGGGTGTGCTGACAAGGCTGGTCTTGGTTGCACGTTTCTGCACAAGTACGGCACAAAGGAAACATCAGTATGCCTTGGCAATGGTGAGGTAAGACGGGATGGTACAAGTCCGTGGGAGGCAAAACTTTACACTTGATCAAGCCTTCGTATTGTCGAATGTTTTTCAGGTCGATGTGTTCCGTCAGCAATTGCGGGTGCCCTACAGGAAAGCGACAATATTTGCACACGTAGGGATACAGCGAACACACGTCCAAGTATTTCATTTCTTCTCCTTTCTCTTCGTCGGTTTGGTACAGCAAACAGGTGGCATTGGTCCTTCCTCAGTTCAGCGGGTCCATGAACTGGTAACTTTCCACGAGACGTTTAAACTCGGGATCGGTTTTCAAACGGTGATCGTACACGTGTTCCCACAGTTCCACTACTTGGTATCCTTCCTGTTCTAACTTTAGACGCCGCTGACAAGTGGCCTGGTACAAGTCTTCTATTGTTCGTTGTAAAAACTGATTTTTAGTGCCGCGGTCAGGGTAACAGACGGGACATCCGTGAAATAAGCAACCGTTAAACTCGTACACGATCTTGGGGTTTTCTAAGTCCCAGCCATCGATCGAATGCGTTCCGATGGTCTTTTTGCCCCCTCCGTTGCGGGCATGCTGAATCCATTTGTCTTCCTTGTCGCACAAGTAATGTAACCAGCGTAGGGCTTTGACCGAGTATTGACGTTTGACATAGTTGGTCGTTTGACGACTGATGACAGCCACGGTGTTTTCAGGCATGAATCGTTGGCGGTACACTAAGGAACACGCTTTGGCAATGGTGCAAGCTTCTTTCAAAGGATGGATCCCTCCGTGTTCCATGAACAGTTCTCGAAATTTTCCACAGCAACGCCGTAAAATGTCCACGTCGGAACGACAATACTTTAGCATTTCTTCCTGAAAGTCGAAAGGTTCTGAGGCGTCAGCCTGGTACCAAGCGTAGAAAGCTTCTCGTTGTTCGGTACGCATGTTGTCGGGGTCGTACTCTTTATCCTCAGGCAAATGGGGTAGAACGACGTGTTGATTGGCTTGCGTATTGAAAAAGTGTGGAAAGTACCCTTTAGCCATTTCTGTCATTCCAAACGTTTTAGGCATTCGACTCAAAGGCATGGCCAAGTAACTCATCGAATCTTTAAAATGTACTTATCCCACTTGCATGAAAATGATTTTGGCTCCGTTCAAAGTAACTTTAGGACGTTCGGTTCCTTGTTCCATATAGTATCTGAGAAGATACTGTCCATCGTATCCGGAGAAATTGTGAGCCATCACTGTGGCATGACGATGACAATCTATGTAACGTTCGATGTCCTCTTGGCTCCATGTCTTGTCGATGGGGTCTAAGACCGATCGGGTGAAATCGGCTAGCATGTTCGGTCCCCGAAAGATTTTTTCACGCCCTCCAGGAATCTTACTGCACTGAGGGCAATAACTCAAGATAGGTTCTTGAATGCACTTTTCGCACGCTCGATGAGCCACGCAGAAATTAGGAATGTGAATGCCGGTCTCTTGCATGCATTCGAAATCGAAAAAGATGAAATTGAGTTTTTTATTCTTGTGACCGTCCTCTTTCTCTGGTTGGGGTTGGTATTTTTGCACGTAGCATTGGCATTCCAAGTCCACGATGTGATGACAAATGTGACATTTTTTCTTTCCTCGACATTCGTGTGCCTTGGCATTATTGGTAAGTATGCCTTGTCCATACGTAGGGCACAATCTCAGCAGTTGACAAGCAGATTTCTTCTGTGAACCTTGCGTCTTCAGATGTTGTTGGTAACAGGCAGGGCTGACAAACGTGCGCAGACAAGTTGAACAATGCACCGGTTCTTGTCCTTCGCTCAGACAGGGTGGAGAGTCCAAACATCCTGAGCGTTTCGATCCACAATGCTTGTGTTGCTCTCGATTGTTATAGCCATAGTCACATTTCTCACAGTAATAACTGTATCCCAGGAATGCAGTGATGCTGGTAATGGTATCGAAATGGTCATCGTGATGATAGACGTGAATGTATTTTCCATCCTTAAAGTCTTTCCCTCGAAACAACAGAGGCCCGCGCACTTCTTGAGGGTGCACTTGGAAGGTGTAGCGTGGAGCTAGGATATCTTGCAAGTTTTGCAGCTCAGGAATGCCGCAGAGTGTATCTGTGGACAGACCAGCTTGTTGCAACAGCAGTTCTGCTTCGTTTTGTTGTTTGGCTCAATCCGATTTTCGAATGTTCTCCCAGTCTCTTTTCCATTCTGCCGTGTCGTTCTTGTTGGCATAGGTTCTTCCCACCACGATAGCCCTGGCTAAACACATCTGGTCTTGAGGATTGTGAATTTGGACGAGGCTACGCTTAATGCTGCGAAGGTCGTTCACCAATAACACCTTATTGCGTTATCCGGTCCCTTGAGGAGGTGAAACGTGGGGCATGTCCAGTGTGGCTTTTCCATCGGTGATGTCAAACCGGTCATTGGATTGTTGTACGTGTTGAATCTTGTCCATGACTTTGGAAGCAGTCAATTCTGCAGGGGTGCTAAACTCGATCCAAACAGGGGATTTCAAGCTGTCGTGTTGTATGGAAAGTCTCAAGCGATCGTCTTCTTTGGCTTGACATTGTCGCTTGAGTGTGGTGAGCAAAGAATCCCACACCCCGGTGATGAACCCTTCTGTTTTCTCTAAGGGTACGTCGGCCTTGAAATCTTTAAACTTCACCGTGTATTTGTAAGCCGTGGTTCTAAATTTTCTAGAGGAGCGCTTTTCCGTCTCTCGAATGGAATAGTATTTTTCAGGGTTAACTAAGGGTGGTGAACTTTGTTTAGAGGGTTTGGATTCTGGTTCACTCATGTCCTCTTCAAAATCACTGGCATGAATTTGTGCCAAGACTTCAGCCCTGGTACGAGGCGATAGATCACGTTTCTGCCTCTTACTTTCTTCTTCTTTCTTCTCATATGAATTGGCTCGTTTCATCTTGAAAGCAAAAAGTCAAATGACTAAAGTTTAAACACCATAGGTTATTTTATAGTCATGGCAGACCAGCATATACAAAGGGCATGTGTTTGTCCTTTCACTATTCATTTCACTCTCTAACCGAGCACAACGATGGAAGAGACTACCCAAATCGAACGTTTCATCAAAGTTTTGCGATGGGTCATTAGAAAATTTTCTTCAGACCAGCCTTCGGACTACTCTCCTTCTTTTCGAGATAAAAGTGAAGATACTTGCTATATCTGTCAAAAGAAAGGGCATTGGTCTTCAGAGTGTCTAGACCGTCAGAAAAGAAAAACAGGGGTTAAAAGAGACAAAAGTCAAGATACCTGTTATCATTGTCAAGAAAAAGGACACTGGTCTCCAGATCGCCCAAAAAAGAAACAAGAGGAGTCAGAAGAAGAGAGGGATTCTTTAGAGCAAAAAGACGAAGAGGAAGAAGAGGCGGAAGAAAGCAGACAGGTAAAGAAAAAGAAACAGGAGAAGAAAAGAAGAAGGGAAGAAAGTGAGGAGGAAGAAGAGGAAAAGACTGTGACTGTGAAGAAATTTAAAAAAACAGAGAGAGTAAATAATGAGACAGAAGAAGTTTATGAACTTTTTAAAGTGATTTGTTGTGAATTGTGAATTGTATTGTAAATATTAATAAAAGAATAAATTAATTATAAAAGGGAAGTGTCTTTGGGTTTTTGATTTTAAAATAAGAACCTACACTCATGCACTCATACACAGACACGTACTATAGGGGTAAAATGTTTTTATTTTTTGAGTTACTGATAATTGAAAGTTTATCTCTTTTCGAGAGACGTGGGTGGCCCTGAAAAGGGCCTTTTTTGGTGTAGGGGTGAGTTTAATCAATCAGCTTTAACTGCCTTAAGCCTTTGCCACGGCCAAGGCCTACTTCTGATGATGATGATGATGATTTGGTTTAAATCACTAAGGGTGGTACGGTAGGCTTAGTCACAGGGTTGGAGTGTTTAGCTCGGGATGGTCGTATTCTCTTCGGTCATGATAAAGAAGCCTGATACATTTGTTTCAGACTTCTTAACTCTGCTAAAATGTCTAACAGTACCGTGACCGTTTGATTTTCACCCTCTTGTTTCTTTGCTACTGCTACTTCTTGTTGTTGTTTTTTTCTTACCTCTACTTCTTGCTGTTGTTGCTGTAGAAGAAACGCTTGTTCCGCTTCCTTTTGCTGTTGTATAAATTTCTCCAATTCTTCTTTCTGTCTCTGTCTAAAATTCTCCACGTGCGGTAATGAAGGAGAAGGTGGCGAAAGTTCCGGAACAAATTCTTGCGACGTAAGAAAATCCACATAATCCCAATTTATCTCTTCTGAAAGTAAGTCCGGGTTCCATTGGGCGGTCTCCACTGCTTGTGCACCCCAAATGATCGTTTTCTGAGTTTCCGTCATGTTGAATAACTGTTGCATAAATTGACTGCGCACAGGCGCTAGCGAATCTATATAGACCACGTGACGTCACAGACTGCTTTCTTCCGATTGGGTGCGAGCTGACTGAATTTTGTAACGCGTGTTTGGATTGGTTAATGAACTCAATCCGTTTCAATCCTTCCTCTACCTATAAATAAGCGCAGTTCACTGAATTGATTCACCTGTTCTCAATGCATCCAGATGTGGACCACAGTCGAATCATCAACCCTTGTTTCTTCAGTGATGTTCAGGACGGACATGCTAATGTATGTCCGATCCAAGTGGACAGTTAAATGGTTACGAAAGACTCCTTTTGCTCAAAGCTTTGCGTTTTCATCTGGATACTTCTCGACCTCTACGGGAAAAAAAGATTCGTCAACTTTTAGCTACCCAAGACGTGTATGACGATGTGTGTGTAGCTTGTGACTTACACCCCCATTGGACAGATGTCTGTGACTGGAAAGAATGGGATTGTGAGGCTTGGACCCAAGAAGTGGCCCAGTATGCACGAGAGTTGTTCAAGGAAAAAAGTCACTTTTCAACCTTTGCTAGTGACGGTTCCAGAAGAAGCGGTCACCCAGGACAGGACTGTCGTGGACATGCCTGAAAGGTCATTCAGGGAGGACACTTGTGTGACCTTACTCCCTATAGAACTGGTCAGAACTTTACCCAAAACATGTTGTACAGACACTTGTGTTTATTCCACGTTAATGATTTTGATGTGCCTTTTATCGTTGTACTTAAGCCTTTGGCTTTTATGTATTTTTGTCTTTCGTATTCATGTTTAAAACATTCAATAAACGTGTTCTGAAAAAAGTATATAAACTCTTGTCTTGTTTGTTTTCGTGTCACAAGTGACATTCCTGACATTATGGCTACTTCTGCTGTCTCTGCTCCCTCTTCCTCCACTGTCAAAGTCATCGACGAACACTTAGATCGTGCCAGTTGGGAGGCTATGTATCTTCGCCATCCATTTAACATGCTCATTGCTGGACCTAGCGGTTCAGGCAAAACTGAATTCCTCAAACATCATTTGATCGATCGTCCACCTCAACGCATCGTGTGGTGTTACAAAGAGTGGCAATCGGCGTACAGCCTCTTGCGAGAAAGTCAAGGCGATTCCATCGTGTTTGTGGAAGGCATTCCTAAAGAAGACGACGGCATCGTCTCTGACTCCCCTCAAACCCATTTCGTCATTTTCGACATGTTAGGAGAAGACGAAGAAGAAATTAAACTGTGGTTCACGCGCAAAGGGCATCACCGTAATGCCAGTGTCGTTTACATCACTCAAAATTTGTTTCAACAAAGTAAAGCCCATCGCACCATCAGTCTCAGTGCGCATTACGTGGTCTTGTTTAAAAGCCCTCGAGATAAATCGCAAGTGCAAGTCTTAGCCAAACAGTTAGGAACGCCTTGGCTGACTCCGGCGTACGACGATGCCACCCAAACGCCACACGCCTATTTACACGTCGGTTTGAAACCTACGACCCCCGATAATTTGCGATTTCGTACCCACTTGTTTCACCACTGGTGCCAAGACGGAGGGCCTGTCCTGTACACGTCTCCGTCCTCGACTTCATTTCATTCCACAAAAAAATCTATAAAAACCTCAGACACTTTTAGTCTGTTTCACACAGTTTGAACATGACGTCCCTTCAGTCGCATCTTCCCGTCAAATTGATTCGTGCCTTGTATGGCATCAGTCGAGAAAAAAACCCACAAATACGAGCTCGTGTCTTAGAAGCTAGTCTCAAAGAAGTCTTACGATGGTTCACGGTGACAGCACGTCAATTACTCCAAGGAATCATTCAGATTCCTCATCAAACCAAACGCTTTGTTGATCGAAACAAAGTCGCTTTGACCCAACTGGCTGATCCCCACATCGACACTCAAACCAAAAAACAAATCATTTTGAAACCTAAAGGGAGCGGTACTCTAGGAGAGGTCATCATTCGCTCTCTCTTAAGATGGGATCCTAATGCCCCCAAAGTTATCCCCAAGAAAAAAGTCAAACGAAGTTCCAAGAAGAAGAAAAAGACCAGGTCCCCAAGGAGAACTTCTCCAGTGGCGGGACCCTCCTCTTACCAGACACCACCCCGGAAAAAGAAAAGAAGCCCCCAGAAAAAGAAGCAGAGAAAAAGTCCCCAGAAAAAGAAAAGTCCACAGAAGAAAACTAGTCGCAAGAGAGGCACTTCGGCCAGGACGCAACCTTACACTCGCAAACCACGACCTGCCACGGCGGTGACTGTGTCTCCGGCAGCCTCAAGTTCATCCACTTCCCCGTTGATGACACCAAGAACTGAAGAGTACTTGGAGACGTTGATCACACCAAGAACTTCTCCGTTGATGACCCCAAGAACTTCCCCAGTGGCAGGACCCTCCAATTTAGTGGCAGTGGCTGCTGCTCACAAAGTACCTGCTCCCAAAATCAAGGTTCAAGAAAGATCGGGCATGTTACAAAGTTTACTGGATTTGTCCAAGCAAGAACTGACTCGATTTAATCCGTTACGTACCCCTGCACGACGTGTCATGTCTGTCCTCAAGTTGATTGGACGTAAAGACAATCAGTGGCGACGCGTTCCAGTATAAAAAAGGTGTGTGACCAAGTAGGGTATCAGTGTTTTGGTGCTCCTGAAGATGTCACCCTCCAGAAAACATCCCTCTTCTAAACAACCTCAAGGAAAGAAAAGGAAAGGACTGCCTCCTCGTTTAGTCAAACATGGGGACATGTTATATGTCCTGTCCAAAGCTTCTCCACCCCTACGAAAAAAACTCATTCAATCGGCCTCCAAAGAGGTCATCGATACCGTGTGCGAATGTTGTTTGAACGTCTTGAAAGGCACGATCCCTTTGTCCAAACACCAGAAACAATGCTTAGGCAAACATCGTCACGTTCTTCGCCAAATGGTTCAAAAGAAAATTCCCATTCGTCAAAAGAAGAAGATGTTGCTCCAACGTGGAGGTATTTTACCCCTCTTGTTAGGTCCATTGCTGAAAGGAGTCTTGGGAACCATGTTGGGAGGACTGGTGGGAGCAAGATAAAAAGGCGCTCTGAAGTCCCAAGACCTCAGAATCGACCCCTGACAACCCCATGGAAGGACGAAAACTAGCTTTAGTGCCTTACAAACGATGGATGGAATACCATCGTTGGCAAGAACAACGCACCCCACATTTACCTCCCAATCCCCATTTGAGCGAGATGTCCCAGTTACAACACGAATTGCAGTCCTTGATGGATCGCCAAGATTTGTCCGAAACAGAAAAATCGCAAAAGTACGGTCAACTCTTGCAACGACTGCAACTCTTTCACCAGAAAGCTTTAGACGAAACAGCTCTACCCACTCTGAAAGATTTTAAGACCTTGATGAAAAGTCCAGCACCATCATCACTACCACCACCACCACTACTATCATCCCCAGGGGTCACCAGAGATGCTACCCCACGAAGACCTGAGGAAGAAGAGATGCGAGAAGTGTTTCAAACACCGTCAGCAGCTCCCATTTCAAGTAAGACTGCAGCATCCTTGTTGACCCCGTCTCCACACCCCAACGAGAAGAAATGAAAGCTTGGGTTAAAAAGATGATGTCCACTCCTCCTTCGACAGAAGTGAAAAAGAAAGAAGGGAAACCAGAAGTGAAAAAAGAAAAGAAGACCAAAGCCATTCCATTGCCACCTCCACCACCACTACCGTCGACTTCTACTCCCGTAGCCCATCGGACACGTAAATCCGTTTCTAAACCACCCTTTCGTCCCACCCAAAGTAGCATCACGGAAGAGTGGATGACTTTTTAACACACCAAAAAAATGGAGAAGGTGTTAGCCAGCATTTACTACGATCCCTCTCTTCCTGCAGGTTACGCAGGAGTTCAAAAATTGTATCGTGCTGCCAAAACGCGACTGAAAAGTCTCCGTTTACCTCAAGTGCAACGATGGTTACAAGAACAAGCTACCTACACTTTACACAAACCCATTCGACGCAAGTTTGCCAGAAGTCGCACCCGAGTGGAAGGCATCGATCATCAATGGCAAGCCGATTTAGCCGATGTCTCTCATTTGGCCAGCTAAAATCCTGGGTACAAATATTTGTTTTGTGTTATCGACGCCTTTTCCAAATTTGCCTGGGTCGTACCTTTGACTTCCAAATCGAGCGGCGAGTTAGTGCGAGCCCTGCAACGGGTGTTGAAACAAAGCGATCGTCACCCTCTTCGATGGCAAACGGACAAAGGTACCGAATTTCTGAACCAAGCTTTCCAAAAAGAATTAAAGAAACGTGATATTCATTTTTTTACCACCGAGAATCCAGAAACCAAAGCCAGCATCGTGGAACGTTTTCAACGCACTTTGAAAGAACGCATGTGGAAATATTTTACGCATCACCACACTCTGAAGTACATCGACATCTTACCGCACCTGGTGCAAGCGTACAATTAATCTTACCATCGAAGCATTGGATGTGCCCCGCAAGAAGTGACTCCCGACAACGAAGTGATGGTGTTTGAGCGCCTGTTTGGTACGTCCCCGACGAGGGCTGTCCCCAAGAAAAGTGGAGTGATGGACGTAGGAGATTGGGTGCGCATTGGCAAAACCAAACGCACTTTTGACAAAGGTTACTTACCTAACTGGACGACCGAATTGTTTCGCGTCACTGGACGAGTGCATGGTCGTCATCCTGCCGTCTATAAATTGGAAGACATGAACGGAGAAGTGCTCAAAGGAACGTTTTATTTGCCCGAGTTACAACGTGTCACCAAAAAAAGAAGACGACGTGTACGACATCGAAAGCATTCTCGAACGCAGAACCCGTAAAGTGGGCAAACGACGTGTCAAAGAAGTCAAAGTACGTTGGAAAGGATATCCACCCAGTTTTGATTCTTGGATCGACGCTTCGCAAGTCATCGACTATAAAAAGAAGTGACCATCATGCCCTTTCACACAGACGCAGCTACGTCGATCACTCCTTCACCCAGTTCTTCTCTGCAAGATTTACAAAAACAACCTTTGTGGGTGTGGTGTGGAGAACGTGTGCCTAAAACGCAAATCGTCTTTTTCTGCCAAATCTTCGTGGTGTATTGTGTCATCGGGGTAGCCATTGCCAGTTTGAGTTTGCATCAAGGAGACAAACAATTGTGGACCATTTTATTGAGCAGTTGCATCGGTTACCTGCTTCCCAATCCCTCCCTGAAATTTTCCTCGAACGGGAACAACGGGAACCTTGTGTCGAGTGCCAGTGTCAGTCTCCACTCCAATAACAACCACAATCAGAACCCCATTTTGGGCGGAGACACGCCTCTGACGTCCAGTAACCCCTCGGACAGCCACAGAACTCTGGAATTATGAGTCACCAAAACCAGTTTTTCTTAACCTTACCTAGTGACAGTTCCATGGAGGTGTTTCCCAACAACACGTTGTGCTGTTACACGCCCAAATTATCTCAAGCCATCCCATTAGATCACGAAGCCCATTGGGAAGTGGCTTTGGCAGAAATGATTCACCCTACACAAATCCAAAACATCACTGAAAAGCAAAACACTTTTGAGGTCGAAATCCTGAACCAACAATTGCAAGAAACCATGAATGAATTCGGGTTTTCAGGCGACATAAAACCAGCCAACAATCCACTCTTCAGTATCTACATCTTGAAAATTTCGTCAGGGTTTTATTTTAGTGGCCAACATTTGATGGATACCATTGCTTCCACGTTCGAATTAGCCTTTGGCAAAGCCCTGAACAGAATCAAAAAAAGTGTCACCTTGGAGTACCATAAAGTGGCTCGTCGCTTACTGATGAAATTTCAGGATATCCAAACGTTGTCCATCAGTTTTAATCGTGACTTGTTTGATATTTTAGGTGGAGACACAAAAATGGCTCCAAATTTTAAACCGAAGATCAACAGCAATATGGAATTTTACAAGTTTTTTCGATTCCCTGTAGAACTGAACCAAGGACTGAATTTGATCTTTGTGTATTCCGATGTGGTGGAGTATAACGTGGTGGGACACACCTCCGTGCCGTTACTGCGTGTCATTCCTTTCAAAGTGGATAGTACCACGACCAGTGACCAGGAAGGTGGAAACACTTATCACGTCCACCGCGAATTTGTACATCCTCACTACTTGCCCGTCATTAAGTCGTATTTGGACACTGTCAACATTGCTATAAAAGGAGATCTGGGACAAAATATTCCATTCACCAAAGGAAAAGTCACGGTGAAACTCGATTTTAGAAAACGGTTCTCTCACGACTCGTAAGTCATGTATCCAGTGTACCGAGGGGTTGCTCGACAGCGAGGACACGGTTTAGGAGATATGTTAAAATCGGCCTTTCGTTCGGTGGCCCCCGTGTTGAAACCGATGGTGACACGAGGATTGCACGCCTTGATAGATGTGGCATTGACACACGGCAAAGAATTTCTCCAAAATGTCATCATCGACAAACAAAACCCCAAAGAAGCCTTCTTGAGGGCAGGCAGAAATGTCTTGCTGCAAACGGGCAAAGACATTTTAGGCCGACGAGAAACACCTATAAATGCCCTGCACGCTACCGAGTCAGTCATTCAGCAAGGACAAGGCAGAAAGAGACGACGAAGAAAACACCCTTTCAACAGACTTCACACGTCTAAAGCTAGAAAGACAAAGAAAAGAAGAACCGTTCGAGACTTAGACGTTTTCGATTATTGAGAAAGAGAAAAAATGATGCACCGAGAGTCTTGCGCCTGTTCCAAGTCGGAACTGGATCTGTTTGCCATGCCACCCACCATGATGACCATGCAAGAATCCCAATGGGTGGAATTTCATCCCGTCTCTTCATTGACCGATTCCGCTCCCATCGAGTTTGAAATCAAAGGACAGCCCGAAGATTACATCGATCTGAATAGCAGTTACTTGTACCTGAAAGTCAAAGTTCTAGATAAGACAGGAGGTGATATAGACACTGAAGCAGTAGCTTCCGTCAACAGTTTCATGCATTCCTTGTTTAGTGGAGTGGACTTGTACTTGAATAACAAACTAGTCAGTAGCAGCATGGATACTTACCTTTATCGTGCCTATCTGGAAAATCTCTTGACGTACGGAATAGACGCCAAGAACACTCATCTCAATGCCTGTGTGGTATGAGAAGCTGACGATGCAGACCAGTTTGAAATATTGGAAACTGATACAAAGAAAGACCACAATGAGGGATTTGTAGAACGAAGAAACAAAATCAAAGATGGAAAGAGTTTATAATTGATGGATCGTTTGCATCTGGACATGTGGTTGCAAGAAAAGTATTTGCTGAACGGGGTGGATGTCCGCCTGAGACTGAATCGGAGCAGTACCGCTTTCCATTTAATGGCTGATAGTGACGGTTACAAAACCAAAATCCAAGAAGCCAAACTCTACGTACGCCGTGTGGAAGTGTTACCTAAAGTGGGAAACGACATTAGTCAGACGTTGAGCAGAACGACCGCCAAGTATCCCATACGACGCGTGGAAGTGAAAACCTTCACTATTCCCAAGGGACAGCGATCCATGATCGAAGATCATCTGTTCCAAGGACAGTTACCCAAACGTTTGATCGTTGGTATCGTCGAGAATACAGCCTTCAACGGAGCTGCCGATAAAAATCCTTTCTACTTTCAACACTTTGGCGTGTCCAAGATCGAAGTCAGTCGCGATGGCAAAACCTTGTGTAACCGACCTTTCGAACCCGACTTTGACAAGAAGAATTACTTGAGGTCGTTCTTGTCCTTGTACGAAGCTACCGGACAGTTAGGAACCAACACCAGTCATGGCATATCGTACGAAGATTATGCAGGAGGCTATGCTTTGTGGGCTTTCGATTTCACTCCTGACCAAGGCAGCGACGAGGGACATTTCCACCCTATAAAATCCGGCCAGATTCGTGTGGAAATTCAGTTTGCAAAACAAGACCCTGATGAAACGGTGAACGTCATCCTATATGCAGAATTCGATAATACGATAGAAATCAACAGTTTGAGAGAAGTCATTCTAGATTATTAGAAGCCATGGAAGACTGTTATCCCTCTTTACAAAGTGGAGAAACTTTGGAGATGGAATGTGAGGAGATCGTGGAAGAAGAATCCCAAGACAAAGACGAAGAAGTTGTCATGATGAAGTCAAGATGGCCAGAACAAGAAGCCCATTTAGTCTCCTGTTTTGCCAAACACTTGGTCGAAAAAATGACGGAATTGATCAAAAAAGATTGCTATGGATGTCAAAACGATCATCCCAGTCAAATTCAACACGATAAATGCCTGATGTTGAGTCAAGAAGAAAAAGTGGACGAGTATCTGGACGAAGCTTGGGGTCTCATCTCGGACGAAGTCGTGTTGCATCAGTGGTATAAAGACTTGCGTGAACATTCTTGTCCACCATTAACCACTCAAGAGATCCATCGTATCGAAGCTCTCCTGAATCAGAGTGAGGAGACGAAACGAAGAAACGGTTATTTGTCAGACATTTTCAAGCAAAAAGTCAGGATCGAATTGATGACTTATTATTACCTGTGAAGAAAAAAAAAAAAACAAAACATGGATACCTGGGAACTTTATTACCTTTTGAACCACAGTTCGTATACCGCTTCTTGGAATCCTGTCGTCTGTGCTAAAGATGAACTCCCTCATCGCAAACCTCAAGACCATCTAGCTTATGTCATCAACACGGACGACAGTCATCTCCCAGGAACCCACTGGGTAGCCGTCTACTTTCCTCAAGAAGGATGTGTGGAATATTTCGATTCGTATGGATTGCCTCCTTTGGAAGACGATATAATTGACTTTATGAGAAGAAATGCTCAGACCACCCGATCCAATAATGTGAAATTACAAAGCACAGATTCCTTGGTGTGTGGACAATATTGTGTGTATTTTCTGCATCATCGCAGCCTGGGCTATTCGTTAGAACAGTTAGTGACTCATTTTGATCCTCGTTCTTCTTCTAGAAATGATGTGAAAGTAGATCAACGGTTTTGTGACCGTTATGCTTATCTTTTGTCTCAAGCTAGGAAACGTAGTGCCCATCAATTGCCTAATGACTTCCAACAGTGGAAATCACAATTTCATTCACAACGTTGTCAGCCCTGTTTAACGTAGAGTATGAATTGAAAAAAATGTTTGAGATTTGAAAAAAATGTTTGATATTATATTGTTGGATTATTGTTAAAAAATGTTATAGTTGTTTGTTAGTGTTAAGTGATTTTGAATAAAAAAATGTTGTGTTTTGAAAAAAATGCCTTTGTCGTTTGTTTGGCTATAGGAATCTTGATTCATGCTCTTTGACTTCTTATTATCCCTCTCATGACACTCATTGAACGTTGCGGCTCGAAAACCGTGGAGGGATGTTTTCCTTCACGTCCGCGCTTTGACTTTCAAGCCGGGGGTAGCCTTAGTCTAACCATCCATTGTCGACTCATCCTCCTACGAAGATGTGCTCCAATCTAGCTAAGCTAAACGAAGCCTACGTGAATTTGCATAGGGTCAGACACAGTCTGATACCGAAGCCAGAAGAGATAGAGAATGTGAGAATGTTAAAAGTCACTGAAGACCTGATAGAAGAGCTCTTCAGAGAAGAAGTGAACAGGGAGAAGGAAGAATGGACAGAGAAGTACAGACTTCAGAGACAGCAGCAACATCAACAACAACAGCAGCAGCAGCAGCAGTAGCAGCAGCAATCTGAACCTGACAGCCAGGCTAACAACACACCCCGACACACACCCCACCCGGCTAGCTATAAATAAATGCAACATACCTTTTAGAACTAAATTATCACAAAACATACCAGCAGGGAAATTAGTCCATCAATTAGTTGAACAACTTCCTATAGACAAACTCCAAGAAGAAATTGCAAATCACTATGACAAAGAACCATGGATAAATATCAACCCCACAATTAACATCCTCATTACGAAATATGGCAATAAAAACGAACAGGAACTCAAACTAAACACAATCTGTACAGAAGAAATCAACTCAAAATATTGCAACTACATTAAGATTTACACTGATGGATCCAAAATTACAGAACCACCCAGAACAGCAGCAGCTTACGTAATCCCCGAACTTAACATTAAAGTAGGAAGAAGACTACCTAACCTCTGCTCTATATAAACAGCTGAATTCTGGGCCATACTTGAAGCACTCAAATGGATCAAAGAGAACAAAATACCCCAAGCGGTAATAATAAGTGACTCGCTAAGCGTCATAAACTCAATACTTAATAACAACACCAAATCAAGAGAAAACTATCTTAGGCAAACCAATTTATTGTTAAAAATACTGAACAATAATAACTTACAAGTAGAATTTATGTGGATACCATCCCATATTAACATACCAGGTAACGATATGGCAGATATAACAGCTAAACAAAAACTAAACGAAACCACTCACATCAACCTAGATTATAGCATATGCGAACTCAATAGCATATCTAAAACCCTCATTGATAATAAATGGCAGGAATTATGGAACACAAGCACTCAAGGCAGGAAACTAAAAACCATCATTAAAGAAGTATGTAGAAATAGGAAACCACCCAAAACAAAAGGCAGTGAACAAAAATTCATAAATAGAATACTCACGGGCAAAACCAAGCTGGCTAACAGCTTCTGACAGTACATAGGACCACAACCACATAACCCTAACTGCTACCACTGCAGGGTCCCAGAAGACATAGAGCATATTTTTAACAACTGCCATACACTTGAAAAAGAAAGGGCTAAGTTTAAAGTTAAACAGCATAAAATTGGATCCCCTACAACATACCCAGAATTCTTGATGAACACAAACCCCAATATTAATCTAACATTCAAAAATATCATAAGTTTTATACACGAATCCAATCTACTCAAAAAAATCTAAGAAAGTAAATCAAAGACCAGTTAAAAATATAACAAATCACTGTTTGGGAATTATGACGGCCGGCTTGGTCTCGTGGGTTCACAGACTGACACAGCCGTTCATAGCCCGAATAATAAAAACCAGTTAAGGACGAATATTACAAAATCACTGTTTGGGAATTATGACGGCCTGCTAGGTCTCGTAGGTTCACAAACTGACACAGCCGTTCATACCCCGAATAATAAAAACCAATTAAGGCCACAAAAAATTAAAATAGGAAAATAGGAATTAATTAAAACAGGACTCCATAATAACATACAAACAACCATAAAAACAAGTTTTCATTCCAAACCAATAAGATAGGGAATCAAAATAAATAAGGAATTGATGAATAAAAAAAAAAAAAAAAAAAAAAAAAAAAAATACTCCTAACCGTCTCCTTGTCTCTTAAACAACATCTGGCTGAACTTTTAAATCAAGCTTCCACAGCTATTTCTACTAACATACTCAGCCAAATCCAGGCAATGTTGGCAGACGACATTGAAGAATTTGAAACTTCCACGCTGGCAGCGGCCCTGGAAGTATCATCATCCAGCGGCGATGAAGCTGATGAACCTGCACCACCTAAGCAGAGTGGAAAAAAGGAAGGCTCTGTCTACCGGAATATCGGACTGGGAAAGGCAATTGATGATATCAAAAAAGCGGGCCACTTCGTCAATGCCACAAGATCGGGTGTCCTAATGTGACCTCATCGCTGCCGACCAATCGTGGCGGGAGTCACATACTGCTTGGTTTGACACCTGGGGCATTTCAATCCAACTAAGAAACACGAGTGTGTGGTGTGACTATTCCCACTCATGTCTATTAGCCTTTCAGTCAGGTTGTTAAGGACTAGTTAGTCCTACACCTGAGTGGCTAAATTAAAAAGTACTCTTTGAGTACATAAAAGCCTGGGGGATGAGGCTCCTTTTCCTTCCCCCAGGAGTAATTAAAAATCACGCAGTGCGTGAATAAAAAAGTGGTACATGTTCAAAAGAACGAAAACCACTATAATCCAACTAACTAACTAACTAACAATTTTGTTTTAGGGGATGTTTTCCTTCACGTCCGCGCTTTAACTATAAATTGAAAATCGCTTGGCACTCTAGCTACCCTGTTTATTCGTTAACAAGACAATGAATACCAGAATAAGCAAACTTCTTGAACTCCAGATACATCTGGAATATGTCAGGCGCCTGTTAAATGAACTGGCAGCGGAGGCCATAGCAGAAGAGGGAAGAATAAAGAAGGAAGAGGAGGAGAGAAGACAGAGGGAAGAGGAGGAAAAGAAAATAGGAGAGAGGATGGCTTACAAGATACCAGAGACAGAGGATTGGGGTGCTGAAGCCAATCATCCTCCTTCTGCGCTCTCAAGAAAAAAAGTAAAAGGAGACTGGGGAAGAAGATGTGTGCCAGGCTTGGAAGGTGCCATCATTAACCAGGTGTCACTGGAGTTCAAAAACAAACAGCCCTTTTCAGGGCTACCCAAACCTTTAGAAAAGAAATAGCAATCGATTTGCCAATGAGTGTATGAAGAGTAGTGTGAATATAAACACTCTTTTTTCCGTGTGTGTGTGTGTGTGTGTGTGTGTGTGTGTGTAAGCGCTCACGGACGTTTGTGTGGATAGTAGATTATTGGGTTTCATTATAATGCTTTGCGTGTGTGGATAGTAGATTTGGGGTTTGTTAATTGCTAGTTCACTTATGTGGATAGTATATTATATGAAATGAGAAAAGTAGGGGATGTTTTCCTTCACGTCCGCGCGTTTTAAGTGATAGCCTTAACCCAGAAAACGGTCTCATGTCCGCCATCGACCTCACCATTTGCTCGCCATCAATAACCCAGGTGGCGGACTGGAGAGTGGATCAAACTGACCCCTTGGGCAGTGACCACTTTCCAGTAATAGTCACCCTGCAGATAACGGTCCAATACAACTCGCTAAAAAGAACCCCTAGATGGATATATTCAAAAGCAGATTGGACCACATTTAATGAAACACTAAGCAACATAGACACCAAAAACCTAGAAAATGATAATATTAATAAATATTACGAAGACCTGATTGATACCTTACTAAAGGCAGCCACCACTAACATACCCAAAACTAGTGGTAACCCAAATAAACAAGCAGTCTCATGGTGGAACTGGTTAATGCAAACAAGCCATCACTGATAAGAAAAAAGCCCTCAATAAATTCAAACGCACTAAAAACTCTATTGATTTCACTATATATAAACAAAAGGAGAAAAACCTTAAAAACATAATTAAACAGGCAAAGGAATCAACTTGGCATAATTACTGCACGAATATCAATATCACAACTAGTACCAAACAAGTCTGGGATAAGATTAGATCAATTAGAGGAAAGACAACTAACACCACCCCAAAAATAGCTGGAGCCATTACTAATAAAGAAAAAGCTGACCGACTAGCTCAGCATTTCTCGGATATGAGTAACAACACCAACCACACCCCAGCATTTCAATTACATAGGGACAAAGTAGAAAGAACCCATCGTAATCTCTTTAAAGACCTCGGTCCCAAAGTCTCGAACCTAAATAAAGACATTACAACTTACGAATGGGACCTAGCATTGAAAACCAAAAACGAAACTAGTCCAGGGGAAGATCAAATAGGATACACAATATACAAAAATATCCCAAATAACATTAAACAAACAATTATTAAATTACTAAACCAAATATGGACCTCAGGCAAACTACCCGATAAATGGAAACACGCAATAGTAATTCCAATACCCAAGCAAGGAAAAGACCCTAACGATATTAGCTCCTACAGACCCATTTCCCTAACAAACAACATTTGTAAGATCATGGAAACCATAGTCACCAACCGACTCAAACACCACCTAGAGAGCAATAATTTAATCTCCGATAATCAATGCGGATTTAGAAACAAAAGATCCACCACGGATCAACTAATACGATTGGAAACCGCAATCAAATTAGCGTTCAACTCCAAACGTAAAGCTGATAGGAATTTAATTGCAGTATTTATTGACCTCGAAAAGGCATTCGACCTTGTATGGACCAAAGGCTTATTAGCCAAACTCAGCCACTACGCCATCACAGGTCGAATGTTTAAATTCATTGAAAACTTCCTCGCTGACCGTAAAATATCAACCAGAGTCGGCGACACCTACTCTGAACCACACACACTTGAAAACGGTACACCACAAGGGAGCGTACTCAGCCCAACCCTTTTCAACATCATGATTAATGACTTGGACACCAACTTAACATCAAAACTAATTGAACTCTCACAATTTGCTGATGATAGTGGATTATGGAGAGCAGAAAACCCCTCCAACCACAAAGTAATCAGCGATATTCAAACAAGTTTAAACAAAATAGGGAAATGGGCAGATAAATGGGGTTTCAAATTATCCCATGAAAAAACCATAGCAGTATTATTCACCACCAAACGTAAATTACAAAATCAGTTTCCCAAACTCACCATCCAAAATCAAGAAATTAAATTTGTAAAAGTAGCACGATTTTTAGGAATGCATTATGACTCCAAGCTAAACTGTGGACACCACATAAACGAACTAGTCAAAAGGTGCAATAAAGACCTTAACCTCCTTACAACCCTTAAAGGAACCACCTGGGGATCCAATCAAGAAACGTTACTAGCATTATATAAATCGTTAATTAGATCTAAACTAGATTACGGATGCCAAATTTACAACTCGGCACCCCAAAATAACCTCAAGAAACTAGATAGCATACAAAGAAAGGCCCTAATTATTTGCACTGGAGCACTACCATCCACATCACTAGTGGAACTTCAAATCTTAACTGGAGAACTGCCGCTCCACCTTAGAAGACAAGAACTCACCCTCAGATATGCAGCCATGCTAACAACACACCCCGACACACACCCCACCCGGCTAGCTATAAATAAATGCAACATACCTTTTAGAACTAAATTATCACAAAACATACCAGCAGGGAAATTAGTCCATCAATTAGTTGAACAACTTCCTATAGACAACCTCCAAGCAGAAATTGCAAATCACTATGACAAAGAACCATGGATAAATATCAACCCCTCAGTTAACACCCTCATTACGAAATATGGCAATAAAAACGAACAGGAACTCAAACTCAACACAATCTGTACAGAAGA
The DNA here is from genome assembly GCA_028554795.2 of Sinohyriopsis cumingii. Classification (NCBI taxonomy): domain Eukaryota; kingdom Metazoa; phylum Mollusca; class Bivalvia; order Unionida; family Unionidae; genus Sinohyriopsis; species Sinohyriopsis cumingii. The sequence continues at coordinate 17,489,617 of CM068826.1, forward strand.
AATCAACAGTAGTAAGGTGGGGTACATTAGCGACAATGGGAATTAGCATTACAGAGACCCCTGGGTCAGATTAGCGACAAGGGAAATTTAACATGGCGAAAAATCGTGGGTCAGATTAGCGACAAGGGAAATTAACATGGAGAAAAATCGTGGGTCACTCTAGCGACAAGGGGAATTTAACATGGAACTATAGTGTGGGTCTGTCTAGCGACAAGGGGAATTGAATATGGGATTTTTTTTATAAATTTTTTTAAATTTAAATTTAAATTTAAATTTAAAAAAAGGGTAGGCAATGGAAAGGCTATCTCTTTTCGAGAAATATGGCTGGCCCTGAAAAGGGCCTTTGGGTTTCTTCTTCTTCTTCTAACTCCTTAACTTCTTCCACCAAGTCCTCACTTTTTCCATTATTCCTTTCTTCTTCTTTTTCTCCTCTGGCATCCAGTCTGGATGGCCCAAGGCTCTAAACTTTTCCTGGACTTTGATCCAATTCTCATTCATCCTCTCAAACTCTGTCTGTTTCTTTTTGCTTTCCACATCTTTTCTTTTTTCCCTCCATTTCACTTTAATCTTCTCTACTTCTTCCTCCATTACTTTTCTCATCAGATCTTCCCCTTTCTTCACCTTTTCCAATCCCCATTTTACATTTCTCCACTCTGTCCAGTACAATATTTTTTCTAGGAAGCACCGGACTTGGATGACATGATCCAGTGCTTCCTTCAAACTTCCCAATCTGAAGTAAGGTGGGTTAATGAAGCCTCTTGACTTACTGACTTCTTCTTCAATCATCCCTGCTATGATATCTCTTGCTGTCTTTAGGCCTTGAACTTGACTCGTTACAAAGTCTTTCATATCTCCATGCCTCCATTCCTCTTCTATTCTTCCTAAAACATATTCTACATCCATTATCCAGAAATAGATGTCTCTCAATAAATTAAATAGAACTGATACTTGAGTCATTTTTGTCTCAGTTATTCCTTAGAATGGTTCCAACATCAAACTTTGTGGGTTCTTATAGTGAAAGCGCGGACGTGATGGAAAACATCCCCTAAAAAACATAAAATTGATCTTACCTAGATCATGACCAAACAACGCGCGGACGTGAAGGAAAACATCCCCTACTTTCTCATTTCATATAATAGAACCAAAACTATACTCTCCACATACGCTAAGAAACAATAAACAAACCCATAATCTACTATCCACACAATCGTACGTGAGCGGGTACAAACACAAACACACAAACACAAACACACAAACACATACGCTAAGAAACAATAAACAAAATCCATAATCTAATATCCACACAATCGTACGTGAGCGGTTACAAAACCCAAACTATACTCTCCACATACGCTAAGAAACAATAAACAAACCCATAATCTACTATCCACACAATCGTACGTGAGCGGGTACAAACACAAACACACAAACACAAACACATACGCTAAGAAACAATAAACAAAATCCATAATCTAATATCCACACAATCGTACGTGAGCACTTACAGAACCCTAACTATACTCTTCACATACGCTAAGAAACAATAAACAAACCCATAATCTACTATCCACACAATCGTACGTGAGCGGGTACAAACACAAACACACAAACACAAACACACAAACACATACGCTAAGAAACAATAAACAAAATCCATAATCTAATATCCACACAATCGTACGTGAGCGGTTACAAAACCCAAACTATACTCTCCACATACGCTAAGAAACAATAAACAAACCCATAATCTACTATCCACACAATCGTACGTGAGCGGGTACAAACACAAACACACAAACACAAACACATACGCTAAGAAACAATAAACAAAATCCATAATCTAATATCCACACAATCGTACGTGAGCGCTTACAGAACCCTAACTATACTCTTCACATACGCTAAGAAACAATAAACAAAATCCATAATCTACTATCCACACAATCGTACGTGAGCACTTACAGAACCCTAACTATACTCTTCACCTACGCTAAGAAACAATAAAGAAACCCATAATCTACTATTCACACAAACATACCTTAGCTCTTACAAGCACCAACACACAAACACATACCCTCACACTATCTTAAAAAAGAGTTAGTGTTTATATTCACACTACTCTACCTACACATTGGTAAATTGATGGTTATTTCTTTTCTAGAGTATTGGGTAGCCCTGAAAAGGGCTGTTTTTTGTTTGGAACTTCATGGACACCTGGTTAATGGTGGCACCTTCCAGGCCTGGCGCCGCATACACATCTTATCCCCCAGTTACTTTTTACCCTTTGGGGGGAGAGAGCAGAGGCAGGATATGTCGCTTCAGAATCCCAATTTTCGCTCTCTGGGATTCTGAAATTTCTTCTTCTTCTCTCCTTTTCCTCCTCCTCCTCCTCTTCTTTGTATCTTCTCTCCTCCTCTTTGTATCTTCTTTCCTCTTCTTCTTTATATCTTCTCTCCTCCTCTTCTTTGTTTCTTCTTTCCTCCTCCTCTCTTATCCTTCCCTCCTCCACAATGGCTTCCGCGGCCAGTTCATTTAATATGCGCCTGGCATATTCCAGATGCACATGAAGTTCCAACAGTTTCTCCAGTCTCGTGTTCATTTTTGGTGTTGATCAATCAACAAGGGTAGTTGGACTGCCGAACGAGTTTCAATTTATAGTGAAAGCGCGGACGTGAAGGAAAACATCCCCCTAAAAACATAAAATTGATCTTACCTAGATCATGACCAAAAAGCAACAACGCTCGGACCTAAAAGAAACACTCACTCACTTTTTTATGCTACCCATCACTATTTTAAAATTTTTTATAAATCACTTCAATAGACTATCCACATACGCAAAGCAATCCAATCTAACCCCAAATATACACCTCAAACACCAAAAAAGACATCATTTTAATCTACTATCCATACCAACTTACTTAACCACTTACAAACACAAACACACAAACACATACCCTCACATCTTTTTAAAAAGAGTTAGTGTTTATTTTCACACTACTCTACCTACACACATTGGCAAATCGATCGTTATTTCTTTTCTAGAGTAGTTGGGTAGCCCTGAAAAGGGCTGTTTTTTTGTTTGCTATGGCATTCTTTTTAGTTTCTAAGAATGCGATGTCCTCTGAGGATAGACTTTCTGGCGATAGGTCTGCTTCTTCGAAAAGAGAAGAAGAACTCTTTGGTGTCGATACGACAATCGACAAAGCCTCTGTCAGCTTCAGGTTGCTGCTGCTGCTCTTGTTGTTGTTGTTGTTGCTGCTGTCTCTGAAGTCTGTACTTCTCTGTCCATTCTTCTTTTTCCCTGTTCATTTCTTCTCTGAAGAGCTCTTCTATCAGGTCTTCAGTGATTTTTAACATTCTCACATTCTCTATTTCTTCTGGCTTCGGTATCAGACTGTGTCTGACCCTATGCAAATTCACGTAGGCTTCGTTGAGTTTAGCTAGTTTGGAGCACATCTTCGTAGGAGGATGAGTCGACAATGGATGGTTAGACTGGAAACAACCCGGTTCTTAAAGTCAAAGTGCGGACGTGAAGGAAAACATCCCCCACACGGTTTTTGAGTCGCAACGTTTAGTGAGTGTCATGAGAGGGATAGTAAGAAATGAAAGAGCATCAATCCAACATTCTTATAGCTAAACAAAAGACAAAGGCATTTTTTTCAAAACACAACATTTTTTATTCAAAAATCACTTAACACTAAACAACAACTCTAACATTTTTAACAATAATCCAACAATATAACATCAAACAATTTTTTTCAAAACACAACATTTTTTATTCAAAAATCACTTAACACTAAACAACAACTCTAACATTTTTAACAATAATCCAACAATATAACATCAAACAATTTTTTTCAAAACACAGCATTTTTTATTCAAAAATCACTTAACACTAAACAACAACAACTCTAACATTTTTAACAATAATCCAACACTAAAAGTTTCTCCACTAGGTAAAGAGGGATAACAGTCTTCCATGGTTTCTAGTAATCTAGGATGACTTCTCTCAAACTGTTGATTTCTATGGTATTATCGAATTCTGCATACAGGATGACGTTCACCGTTTCATCAGGGTCTCGGTCTTTAAACTGAATTTCCACACGAATCTGGCCGGATTTTATAGGGTGGAAATGTCCCTCGTCGCTGCCTTGGTCTGGAGTGAAATCGAAAGCCCACAAAGCGTAGCCTCCTGCATAATCCTCGTACGTAATACCGTGACTGGTATTGGTTCCTAACTGTCCGGTGGCTTCGTACAGGAACAAGTACGATCTCAAGTAATTCTTCTTGGTAAAGTCAGGTTCGAAAGGTCGGGTACACAAGGTCTTGCCATCGCGACTGACTTCGATTTTGGACACGCCAAAGTGTTGAAAGTAGAAAGGATTTTTTTTCGGCAGCTCCGTTGAAGGCTGTATTCTCGACGATACCAACGATCAAACGTTTGGGTAACTGTCCTTGGAACAGATGATCTTCGATCATGGATCGCTGTCCCTTGGGAATGGTGAAGGTTTTCACTTCCACGCGTCGTATGGGATACTTGGCAGTCGTTCTGCTCAACGTCTGACTGATGTCGTTTCCCACTTTAGGTAACACTTCCACACGGCGTACGTAGAGTCTGGCTTCTAGGATTTTGGTTTTGTAACCGTCACTATCAGCCATCAAATGGAAAGCGGCACTGCTACGATTCAGTCGCAGGCGGACATCCACCCCGTTCAGCAAATACTTTTCTTGCAACCACATGTCCAAATGCAAACGATCCATCAGTTCTAAACTTGTGTCGGCTCCCGTGATTCTCTTTCTACGTTCTACAAATCCATCATTGTTGTCTTTCTTTTCATCAGTTTCCAATATTTCAAACTTGGTAGGTTCGTCAGCTTCCCATACCACACAGGCATTGAGATGAGTGTTCTTGGCATCTATTCCGTACGTCAAGAGATTTTCCAGGTAGGCACGATAAGGGTAAGTATCCATGCTGCTACTGACTAGTTTGTTATTCAAGTACAAGTCCACTCCACTGAACAAGGAATGCATGAAATTGTTGACGGGAGCTACTGCTTCATCGTCTATAGCACCTCCAGTCTTATCTAGAATTTTGACTTTCAGGTACAAGTAACTGCTATTCAGATCGATGTAATCTTCGGGCTGTCCTTTGATTTCAAACTCGATGGGAGCGGAATCGGTCAGTGAGGAGACGGGGTGAAATTCCACCCACTGGGATTCTTGCATCGTCATCATCGTGGGGGGCATGGCAAACAGATCCAGTTCCGTCTTGGAACAAGCGCAAGATTCTCGGTGCATCATTTTTTTGTCTCTTTTCTCAATAATCGAAAACGTCTAAGTCTCGAACGGTTCTTCTTTTCTTGGCCTTTCTCGCTTGAAGTCTGGTGAAAGGGTGTTTTCTTCGTGGTCTCTTTCTGCCTTGTCCTTGCTGAATGCCTGACTCGGTAGCGTGCAGGGCATTTATAGGTGTTTCTCGTTGGCCTAAAATGTCTTTACCCGTTTGCAGCAAGACATTTTTGCCTGCCCTCATGAAGGCTTCTTTAGGGTTTTGTTTGTCGATGATGACATTTTGGAGAAATTCTTTGCCTTGCGTCAGTGCCGCATCTTTCAAGGCGTACAATCCGCGTGTCACCATCGGTTTCAACACCGGGGCCACCGAACGAAAAGCCGATTTTAATATTTCTCCTAAACCGTGTCCTCGCTGTCGAGCAACCCCTCGGTACACTGGATACATGACTTACTTACGAGTCGTGAGAGAACCGTTTTCGAAAATGGAGTTTCACCGTGACTTTTCCTTTGGTGAATGGAATATTTTGTCCCAGATCTCCTTTTATAGCAATGTTGACCGTGTCCAAATACGACTTACTGACAGGTAAATAGTGAGGATGGACAAATTCGCGGTGGACGTGGTAAGTGTTTCTACTTTCCTCGTCAGCGTTCGTGGCAGAATCCACTTTGAAAGGAATGACACGCAGTAACGGTACGGAGGTGTGTCCCACCACGTTGTACTCCACCACATCGGAATACACGAACATCAAATTCAGTCCTTGGTTCAGTTCTACCGGGGCACGAAATAACTTGCTAAAAGACTCGTTGTCGTAAACGATGGGTAATTCGTTTTTCTTGAGCATGGCCTTTCTGATGTCCATGTCTCCGCCCAACATGTCAAACAATTCAGGACAAAATAAAATGGACACGATTTTACTTCGTTCAAATTTCATCAAGAAGCGACGAGCTGCTTTGTGGTACTCCATGGTGACATTTTTGTTGACATGCTCCAAAGCTTTCAGAAACACGACATTAAACCTGGAGGTTATGGTGCTGACCAAATGTTGACCACTAAAATAATAGCCTGGGGGAATGAACAAGTGATAGGTGGTGTACTTTTGTGTACGGGTTTTCTTGTCATATTTGACATTGCTATCCATCCACTGTTGCATTTGCTCGTCATGAACTTCCACATCAAAAAAATTTTGATTGGGAAGGACATTGAGGACTTGGGTCGGGTGAATCATTTCTACTAAAGCCACTTCCCAATGGGCTTCGTGATCTAACTGGATGGCCTGAGGTAATTTGACCGTGTAACAGCACAACGTGTTCTTGGGAAACACCTCCATGGAACTGTCACTGGGTAAAGTTAAGTAAAATTGGTTTTGGTGACTCATAATTCCAGAGTTCTGTGGCTGTCCGAGGGGTTACTGGACATCAGAGGCGTGTCTCCGCCCAAAATGGGGTTCTGATTGTGGTTGTTATTGGAGTGGAGACTGACACTGGCACTCGACACAAGGTTCCCGTTGTTCCCGTTCGAGGAAAATTTCAGGGAGGGATTGGGAAGCAGGTAACCGATGCAACTGCTCAATAAAATGGTCCACAATTGTTTGTCTCCTTGTTGCAAACTCAGATTGGCAATGGCTGCCCCGATGACACAATACACCACGAAGATTTGGCAGAAAAAGACGATTTGCGTTTTAGGCACACGTTCTCCACACCACACCCACAAAGGTTGTTTTTGTAAATCTTGCACAGAAGAACTAGGGGAAGGAGGAGTGGTCGACGTAGCTGCGTCTGCTGTGTGAAAAGGCATGATGGTCACTTCTTTTTATAGTCGATGACTTGCGAAGCGTCGATCCAAGAATCAAAACTGGGCGGATATCCTTTCCAACGTACTTTGACTTCTTTGACACGTCGTTTGCCCACTTTACGGGTTCTGCGTTCGAGAATGCTTTCGATGTCGTACACGTCGTCTTCTTTTTTGGTCACACGTTGTAACTCGGGCAAATAAAACGTTCCTTTGAGCACTTCTCCGTTCATGTCTTCCAATTTATAGACGGCAGGATGACGGCCATGCACTCGTCCAGTGACGCGAAACAATTCGGTCGTCCAGTTAGGTAAGTAACCTTTGTCGAAAGTGCGTTTGGTTTTGCCAATGCGCACCCAATCTCCTACGGCCAAGTCTCCACTTTTCTTGGGGACAGCCCTCGTCGGGGACGTACCAAACAGGCGCTCAAACACCAACACTTCGTTGTCGGGAGTCACGTCTTGCGGGGCACGTCCAATGCTTCGATGGTAAGATTGGTTGTACGCTTGCACCAGGTGCGGTAAGATGTCGATGTACTTCAGAGTGTGGTGATGCGTAAAATATTTCCACATGCGTTCTTTCAAAGTGCGTTGAAAACGTTCCACGATGCTGGCTTTGGTTTCGGGATTCTCGGTGGTAAAAAAAATGAATGTCACGTTTCTTTAATTCTTTTTGGAAAGCTTGGTTCAGAAATTCGGTGCCTTTGTCCGTTTGCCATCGAAGAGGGTGACGACCGCTTTGTTTCAGCACTCGTTGCAGGGCTCGCACTAACTCGCTGCTCGATTTGGAAGTCAAGGGTACGACCCAAGCAAATTTGGAAAAGACGTCGATGACACAAAACAAATATTTGTAGCCACGATTGTAGCTGGCCAAATGAGAGACATCGGCTAAATCGGCTTGCCATTGATGATCGATGCCTTCCACTCGGGTGCGACTTCTGGCAAACTTGCGTCGAATGGGTTTGTGTAAAGTGTAGGTAGCTTGTTCTTGTAACCATCGTTGCACTTGAGGTAAACGGAGACTTTTCAGTCGCGTTTTGGCAGCACGATACAATTTTTGAACTCCTGCGTAACCTGCAGGATGGGAGGGATCGTAGTAAATGCTGGCTAAGACTTTTTCCATTTTTTTTGTTGTGTTGGTTGGTGTGTTAATAAGGCACCCACTCTTGGAGGATGCTACTCTTTTTCTCTTGGGGTATTTCCTTGGATTGCAATGCTTTGCGTGTGCGACCGGCAATAGGTGTCGAAGAGGAGGAGGATGTCTGAGCGGGGGATATCGGTTCTTGTTTCACTTCTGTCTTCACTTCTGTCTTCACTTTCTTTTTCTCTTGTGATCAAGAAGGGGTGGCCATCATCTTTTTAATCCATCCAATTCTGGAGGTAGGTGGTGTTGTTAACTTGCGTACTTTTTCTGGTGGAGTTTGAAACCCTTCTTCTTCTTCTTTTCCTTTTTCTGTCTTGGTCACTGGTACTGGTACTGGTGATGGTGCTGGACTTTTCATCAAGGTCTTAAAATCTTTCAGAGTGGGTAGAGCTGTTTCGTCTAAAGCTTTCTGGTGAAAGAGTTGCAGTCGTGGCAAGAGTTGACCGTACTTTTGCGATTTTTCTGTTTCGGACAAATCTTGGCGATCCATCAAGGACTGCAATTCGTGTTGTAACTGGGACATCTCGCTCAAATGGGGATTGGGAGGTAAATGCGGGGTGTGTTGTTCTTGCCACCGATGGTATTCCATCCATCGTTTGTAAGGCACTAAAGCTAGTTTTCGTCCTTCCATGGGGTTGTCAGGGTTCGATTCTGAGATCTTGGAACTTCCGAGGCCTTTTTATCTTGCCCCCACCAGTCCTCCCAACATGGTTCCCAAGACTCCTTTCAGTATGGGGCCTAACAAGAGAGGTAAAATACCTCCACGTTGCACTAACATCTTCTTTTTTTGACGAATGGGAATTTTCTTTTGAACCATTTGGCGAAGAACGTGACGATGTTTGCCTAAGCATTGTTTCTGGTGTTTGGACAAAGGGATCGTGCCTTTCAAAACGTTCAAACAACATTCGCACACGGTATCGATGACCTCTTTGGAGGCTGTTTGAATGAGTTTTTTTCGTAGGGGTGAAGAAGCTTTGGACAGGACAGATAACATGTCCCCATGTTTGGCTAAACGTGGTGGCAGTCCTTTCCTTTTCTTTCCTTGGGGTTTTCTGGAGGGTGACATCTTTGAGTCTTCACGAGCACCAAAAAACACTGATACCCGACTTGGTCACAGGCCTTTTTTATACTGGAACACGTCGCCACTGATTGTCTTTACGTCGTATTAGTTTGAGGACAGGCATGACACGTCGTGCAGGGGTACGCAACGGACTAAATCGAGCAAGTTCTTGCTTGGACAAATCCAGCAAACTTTGTAACATGCCCGATCTTTCTTGAACTTTGATTTTGGGAGAAGGTACTTTGTGAGCAGCAGCCACTGCCACTAAAATGGAAGGTCCTGCCACTGGGGAAGTTCTTTTGGGGGTCATCAACGGAGAAGTTCTTGGTGTGATCAACGTCTCCAAGTACTCTTCAGTTCTGGGTGTCATTAACGGAGAAGTGGACAAACGTGAAGCTGCCGGAGACGCAGTCACCGCCGTGGCAGGTCGTGGTTTGCGAGTGTAAGGTTGCGTCCTGGCCGAAGTGCCTCTCTTGCGACTAGTTTTCTGTGGACTTTTCTTTTTCTGGGGGCTTCTTTTCTTTTTCCGGGGTGGTGGTGGTGTCTGGTCAGAGGAGGGTCCTGCCACTGGAGAAGTTCTCCTTGGGGACCTGGTCTTTTTCTTCTTGGGGCTTCGTTGGACTTTTGTCTTGGGGATAACTTTGGGGGCATTAGGATCCCATCTTAAGAGTGAGCGAATGATGACCCCTCCTAGAGTACCGCTCCCTCCAGGTTTCAAAATGATTTGTTTTTTGGTTTGAGTGTCGATGCGGGGATCGGCCAGTTGGACCAAAGCGACTTTGTTTCGATCGAAAAAGCGTTGGGTTTGATGAGGAATCTGAATGATTCTTTGGAGTAATTGACGTGCCGTCACCGTGAACCATCGTAAGACTTCTTTGAGACTAGCTTCTAAGACACGAGCTCGTGTTTGTGGATTTTTTTCTCGACTGATGCAATACAAGGCACGAATCAATTTGACGGGAAGATGCGACTAAAGGGACGTCATGTTCGCACTGAGAGTGAGACAGACGAAAAAAGGTCTGAGGTTTTTATAGATTTTTTTATGGGGAGTGAAATGAAGTCGAGGACGGAGACGTGTACAGGACAGGCCCTCCGTCTTGGCACCAGTGGTGAAACAAGTGGGTACGAAATCGCAAATCCTCGGGAGTCGTAGGTTTCAAATCGACGAGTAAATAGGCGTGTGGAGTTTGAGTGGCATCGTCGTACACCTGAGTCAACCAAGGCGTTCCTAACTGTTTGGCTAAGACTTGCACTTGCGATTTATCTCGAGGGCTTTTAAACAAGACCACGTAATGCGCATTGAGACTGATGGTGCGATGGGCTTTACTTTGTTGAAACAAATTTTGGGTGATGTAAACGACACTGGCATTACGGTGATGCCCTTTGCGCGTGAACCACAGTTTAATTTCTTCTTCGTCTTCTCCTAACATGTCGTCGAAAATGACCAAATGGGTTAGACGGGAGTCAGAGACGATGCCATCGTCTTCTTTAGGAATGCCTTCCACAAACACGATGGAATCACCTTGACTTTCTCGCAAGAGGCTGTACGCCGATTGCCACTCTTTGTAACACCACACGATTCGTTGAGGGGGTCGATCGATCAAATGATGTTTATGTTCGATCAAACGTTTGACGAATTCGGTTTTGCCTGAACCGCTAGGTCCAGCAATGAGCATGTTAAAGGGATGGCGAAGATACAAAGCCTCCCAACTGGCACGATCTAAGTGTTCGTCGATGACTTTGACAGTAGAGGAAGAGGGAGCAGAGACAGCAGAGGTAGCCATGGTGTGAGAAATGTCACTTGTGACACGAAAAACAAACAAGACAAGAGTTTATATACTTTTTCAGAACACGTTTATTGAATGTTTTTTTTCAAACATGAATACGAAAGACAAAAAATACATAAAAGCCAAAGGCTTAAGTACAAGAATAAAAGGCACATGATAACCATGAACGTGGAATAAACACAAGTGTCTGTACAACATGTTTTGGGTAAAGTTCTAACCAGTTCTATAGTAGGGGTAAGGTCACACAAGTGTCCTCCCGAAAGGGTCTTTCAGGCCTGTCCACGACAGTCCTGTCCTGGGTGACGGGTTCTTCTGTCACCGTCACTAACACAGGTTGAAAAGTAACTTTTTTCCTTGAATAACTCTCGTGCATACTGGGCCACCTCTTGTGTCCAAGCCTCAAAACCCTGGTCTCGGTGATGTCCAACATTTGACTCCTAACCAATCTGGTTTCTTCTTCGTCAACGACATGGTAAGTTACTTCAATGAACAATGAACTATCGATCTTGCCTAGGGTTCCTTTTTATATACAGACCAATACCGACGTGACCGTACGGTAAGGTGAAGTGATTGGGAAGTCGCACTCGCTTCTGGTATACAATTTGATAGACTTTTTCCAAGGGTCGACTGACGATGTGGTGAGTGGGTAAACGTACAATCTTGTTCGGTTGATAGGTGGTCACTTTAAAGTTTCCATCCTCTCCCGATTGCAAGGCTTCTTTCAATACCCCAAAGTTGACCACTCGACTGGTACGATGATTCAGAGTCAGTCCTTTCACTTTGCACGTCGTGTGCACTTCTCCTTGTTTGTCCCGGTATTCGTAGCCGTAATTTTTGGGACCACCACTGACGAAACTTAGAATCTTGTCGTCTGGATGCTCGTCTGTCCAGGCTCCTAAACGGTCTCCTTCGATGTCAGGGTGCTGTTGAATCGGGTGATGGATGTAAATGCAACTGTCCGTGTCAAAGTACAGGACGCATTCTTCTAACAGTTCTAAAGCTTCGTACAATTTTAAGCGAGCATGAGCTGTCACGTAAGCCGCAATGATGACATTTCCAAAAGGGTCGTCTTGTACAAAGTCCAGATCTTCTTCGTAATTGACCAAGATCAAATCCTCTCGAACGACGTCCACGTGTTTCATGTATTTGGTTTTGTCGTGAATCATCTGGAAGTAGCGGGAAGGTTCTGTCAAATATTCCGTCTTGGGTAAACACGGTCGTTGTGCCATTTTACCCCACAAGCAATTTAACATCACTTTGGCAAACGATCGCCTGTCTTCGTTTTTTTTCGATGTGGTCTAAAGAGATGCCTTCTTGTGCATAGTATTTCTCTTTGAATTGTATTTGGTCTTCGGGAGTGTGACACCAGGAAGGATAGCCGCTGGCTTCTTGTTTCAGTTTCAAAAAGGCATCCACGTAGTCGGCGAAAATGCCTTTCTGAGTAGGGTCACCCTTGTGGTACTGTTGTGCCTTGGGAAAGTGGCAAATTTCGTACACTTCTAACAGTTGGTATCCCATGTCCAGAGCTTTGAACAATTCCACGCTGACCCAGGTTCCCGTCAAGGCACGTTCTTCCTGGCTGTGATGGCAAGGTTGGTCCTGGTTGCACGTTTCGGCACAAGTACGGCACAAGGGAAACATCAGTTTGCCTTGACAATGGTGAGGTAAGACGGGATGGTATAGGTTCGTGGGAGGCAAAACTTTACACTTGATCAAGCCTTCGTATTGTCGAATGTTTTTCAGGTCGATGTGTTCCGTGAATAATTGTGGGTGCCCTGCAGGAAAGGGACAATATTTGCACACGTAGGGATACAGCGAACACACGTCCAAGTATTTGATTTCTTCTCCTTTCTCTTCGTCGGATAGGTACAGCTAACAGGTGGCATTGGTCCTTCCTCCGTACAAACTATCCCTCGGGTTTAGGGGGTCGATCAGCTTGTAACTTTCCACGGCACGTTTAAACTCGGGACCGGTTTTCAAACGGTGATCGTACTCGTGTTCCCACATTTCCACCACTTGGTATCCTTGCTGTTCTAACTTTAGGCGTCGCTGACAAGTGTCCTGGTACAAGTCTTCCATGGTTCGTTGCAAAAACTGATTTTTAGTGTCACGGTCAGGGTAGCAGACGGGACATCCGTGAAATAAGCAACCGTTAAACTCGTACACGATCTTGGGGTTTTCTAAGTCCCAGCCATCGACCGAATACGTTCCGATGGTCTTTTCGCCTCCTCCGTTGCGGGCATGCTGAATCCATTTGTCTTCCTTGTCGCACAAGTAATGTAACCAACGTAGGGCTTTGACCGAGTATTGACGCTTGACATAGTGGGTCGTTTGAGGACTGATGACAGCCACGGTGTTTTCAGGCATGAATCGTTGGCGGTACACTAAGGAACACGCTTTGGCAATGGTGCAAGCTTCTTTCAAAGGATCGACCCCTCCGTGTTCCATGAACAGTTCTCGAAATTTTCCACAGCAACGCCGTAAAATGTCCACGTCGGAACGACAATACTTTAACATTTCTTCCTGAAAGTCGAAGGGGTCAGAGGCATGAGCCTGGTACCAAGCGTAGAAAGCTTCTCGTTGTTCGGTACGCATGTTGTCGGGGTCGTAATAGTGAGCCTCAGGCAAATGGGGTAGAACGGCATGTTGATTGGCTTCCGTATTGAAAAAGTGTGGAAAGTACCCTTTAGCCATTTCTGTCATTCCAAACGTTTTAGGCATTCGGCTCAAAGGCATGGCCAAGTAACTCATCGAATCTTTAAACTGTACTTGTCCCACTTGCATGAAAATGATTTTGGCTCCGTTCAAAGTCACTTTAGGACGTTCGGTGCCTTGTTCCGTATAGTATCTGAGAAGAAACTGTCCATCGTATCCGGAGAAATTGTGAGCCATCACCGTGGCATGACGATGACAATCTCCGTAACGTTCGATGTCCTCTTGGCTCCACGTCTTGTCGATGGGGTCTAAGACCCATTGGGCAAAATCGGCTAACGTGTTTGGTCCCCGAAAGATTTTTTCACGTCCTCCAGGAATCTTGCTGCAGTGAGGGCAATGACTGAAGATAGGTTCTTGAATGCACTTCTCGCACGCTCGATGAGCCACGCAGAAATTAGGAATGTGAATGCCAGTCTCTTGCATGCATTCGAAATCGAAAAAGATGAAATTGCCTTTCTTCTTGTGACCGTCCTCTTTCTCTGGTGGGGGTTGGTATTTTTGCACGTAGCATTGGTGTTCCAAGTCCACGATGTGGTGACAAATGTGACATTTTTTCTTTCCTCGACATACGTGTGCCTTGGCATTATTGGTAAGTATGCCTTGTCCACAGGTAGGGCACAATCTCAGGAGTTGACAAGCACATTTCTTCTGTGAACCTTGTGTTTTCAAATGTTGTTGGTAACAGGTAGGACTGACAAACGTGCGCAAACAAGTCGAACAAGGCACTGGTCCTTCGCTCAGATAGGGTGGAGAGGCCAAACATCCTGGGCATTTCATTCCACAATGCTTGTGTTGCTCTCGATTGTTATAACCATAGTCACATTTCTCACAATAATAACTGTATCCCAGGGATCCAGTGATACTGGTAATGGTACCGAAATGGTCATCGTGATGATAGACATGAATGTATTTTCCGTCCTTAAAATCTTGGCCTCGAAACAACAGAGTTCCACGCATTTCTTGAGGGTGCACTTTCAAGGTGTAGCGTGGAGCTAGGGCATCTTGCAATTTTTGCATCTCAGGAATGCCACAGGGTGTGTCTTTGGACAGTCCGGCTTGTTGCAACAGGAGTTCTGCTTCATTTCGTTGTTTGGCTCGATCGCATCGTTGAATAGTTTTCCAGGTTCTTTTCCATTCTACCGTGTCGTTCTTGTTGGCATAGCTTCGTCCCACCACGATGGCACGGGCTAAACACATCTGGTCTTGAGGGTTGTTAATTCGGACGAGACTCTTTTTGGTGTTGCGAAGGTCGTCCACCAATAACATCTTTTTGCATCCAGTTCCTTGAGGAGGAGAGACGTGGGCCATTTTCAGTGTGGCTTTACCATCGGTGATGTCAAACTGGTCATTAGATTGTTGCACCTGTTGTATCTTGTCCATGACTTTGGAAGGGGTCAGTTCTGCGGGTCTGCTAAACTCGATCCAAACAGGGGATTTCAAACCGTCGTGATCTATGGATAGTGTCAAGCGATCGTCTTCTTTGGCTTGACATTGTCGCTTGAGTGCGGTGAGCAAAGAATCCCACATCTCGGTGATAAACCCTTCTGCTTTCTCCAAGGGTACGTCGGCCTTGAAATCTTTAAACTTCACCGTGTAGGTGTAAGCCGTGGTTCTAAATTTTCTAGAGGAGCGCTTTTCCGTCTCTCGAATGGAATAGTACTTTTCAGGGTTGACTAAGGGTGGTGAACTTGGTTTAGAGGGTTCTGATTCTGGTTCACTCATGTCCTCTTCAAAATCACTGGCATGAATTTGTGCCAAGATTTCAGCCCTGGTACGAGGCGATAGATCACGTTTCTGCCTCTTACTTTCTTCTTCTTCTTTCTTCTCGAATGAATGGGATCGTTTCATCTTGAGTGCAAAACGTCAAATGACTCAAGTTTAAACACCATAGACTAATTTATATTCTTGGCAAACCAGCGTATATAAAAAGGGTGTGTGTCTTGTCCTTTCACTATTCATTTCACTCTCAAGCCGAGCACAACAATGAAAGGGACTACCCAGATGGAACGTTTCGTCAGAGCTTTGCGAGGGGTCATTAGAAAATTCTCTTCAGACCAGCCGACGGACTACTCTCCTTCCTTTCGAGATAAAAGTCAAGATACTTGCTATATCTGTCAGAAGAAAGGGCATTGGTCTTCAGAGTGTCCAGACCGTCAAAAAAGAAAAAAAACAGAGGCTAAAAAAGACAAAAGTCAAGATACCTGTTATTATTGTCAAGAAAAAGGACATTGGTCTCCAGATTGCCCAAAAAAGAAACAAGAGGAGTCAGAAGAAAAGAAGGATTCTTCAGAAGAAGAGAGGGATTCTTCGGAAGAAGAGAGGGATTCTTCGAAAGAAGAGAGGGATTCTTCAGAGGAAGAAGAGGAAGAAAGAAGACAATTCTATTTAAAAGAGGCAAAGAAACAGGAGAAGAAAAGAAGAAGGGAAGAAAATGAGGAAAAAACGGTGAAGAAATTAAAAAAACAGAGAGACTAAACAAGGAGAAAGAAGAAGTCAATGAACTTTTAATTAAAGTGTTCTGTGGTGAATTGTGAATTGGATTGTAAAAAAATGGATAAAAGAATACATGAATGATATAAGGTAAGTGTCTTTGAGTTTTGATTTTAAAATAAGAAGCTACACTCACGCACTCATACACAGACACGTACTATAAGGTAAAATGGGTGGGGTTTATTTCTGAGTTATTGGCAAATTGAAATTTTATTTCTTTTCGAGAAATGTGGGTGGCCCTGAAAAGGGCCTTTTTATTTTGGTGTTGGGGTGAGTTTAACCAATCAACTTTAACTGCCTTAAGCCTTTGCCACGGCCAAGGCCTACTTCTGATGATTGGGTTGAAATCAGTAAGGGTGGTACGACAGGCTTAGTCACAGGGTTGGCGTGTTTAGCTCGGGAAGGTCGTATTCTCTTCGGTCGTGATAAAGAAGTCTGATACATTTGTTTCAGACTTCTTAACTCCGCTAAAATGTCCAACAGTACCGTAGCCGTTTGATTTTCACCCTCTTGTTTCTTTGCTGCTGCTTCTTCTTGCTGTTGTTGCTGTTGTTTTTTTCTTACCTCTTCTTGTTGCTGTTGCTGTTGCTGTAGGAGAAAAGCTTGTTCCGCTTCCTTTTGTCGTTGCATAAATTTCTCCAATTCTTCTTTCTGTCTCTGTCTAAAATTCTCCACTTGCGGTAATGAAGAAGGTAACGAAGGTTCCGGAACAAATTCTTGCGAGGTAAGAAAATCCACAAAATCCCAATGTACCTCTTCTGAAAGTAAGTCCGGGTTCCCTTGGGCAGTCTCCCCTGCTGGTGCACCCCAATTGATCGTTTTCTGAGTTTCCGTCATATTGAATCACTGTCGCATAGATTGACTGCACACAAGCGCTAACGAATCTATATAGACCACGTGACGTCACAGACTGCTCTCTTCGGATTGGATGCAAGCTGACTGAATTTTGTAACGCGTGTTCGGATTGGTGAATGAATTCAATCCGTTTCAATCCTTCCTGTACCTATAAATAAGCGCAGTTCACTGCATTGATTCACTTGTTCTCGTCGCTTCAAGATGTGGACCGATGTGCAATCTTCTACGCTTGTGTCTTCCATGATGTTCCGGACGGACATGCTCATGTATGTCCGATCCAAGTGGACCGTTGTCCACAGGACAAACACCAGCCTGTGGATACGTAGGATCTACGTTGAAAGACAAGGATGCCTGAAAAGATTGCTGATTTACGGACCAACAGTGAGACGTAGCCTAAGGACAAGAAGAAGACCAATGCGGTACCATTTATGTTAATGAATACATTAACATAAACCCAAAGGCCCTTTTCAGGGCCAGCCATATTTCTCGAAAAGAGATAGCCTTTCCATTGCCTACCCTTTTTTTAAATTTAAATTTAAATTTAAAAACATTTATAAAAAAAAATCCCATATTCAATTCCCCTTGTCGCTAGACAGACCCACACTATAGTTCCATGTTAAATTCCCCTTGTCGCTAGAGTGACCCACGATTTTTCTCCATGTTAATTTCCCTTGTCGCTAATCTGACCCACGATTTTTCGCCATGTTAAATTTCCCTTGTCGCTAATCTGACCCAGGGGTCTCTGTAATGCTAATTCCCATTGTCGCTAATGTACCCCACCTTACTACTATCAACTCAAAATATTGCAACTACATTAAGATTTACACTGATGGATCCAAAATTACAGAACCACCCAGAACAGCAGCAGCTTACGTAATCCCCGAACTTAACATTAAAGTAGGACGAAGACTACCTGACCTCTGCTCTATATACACAGCTGAATTCTGGGCCATACCTGAAGCACTCAAATGGATCAAAGAGAACAAAATACCCCAAGCGGTAATAATAAGTGACTCGCTAAGCGTCATAAACTCAATACTTAATAACAACACCAAATCAAGAGAAAACTATCTTAGGCAAACCAATTTATTGTTAAAAATACTGAACAATAATAACTTACAAGTAGAATTAACGATATGGCAGATATAACAGCTAAACAAAAACTAAACGAAACCACTCACATCAACCTAGATTATAGCATATGCGAACTCAATAGCATATCTAAAACCCTCATTGATAATAAATGGCAGGAATTATGGAACACAAGCACTCAAGGCAGGAAACTAAAAACCATCATTAAAGAAGTATGTAGCAATAGGAAACCACCCAAAACAAAAGGCAGTGAACAAAAATTCATAAATAGAATACTCACGGGCAAAACCAAGCTGGCTAACAGCTTCTGACAGTACATAGGACCACAACCACATAACCCTAACTACTACCACTGCAGGGTCCCAGAAGACATAGAGCATATTTTTAACAACTGCCATACACTTGAAAAAGAAAGGGCTAAGTTTAAAGTTAAACAGCATAATATTGGATCCCCTGCAACATACCCAGAATTCTTGATGAACACAAACCCCAATATTAATCTAACATTCAAAAATATCATAAGTTTTATACACGAATCCAATCTAATCAAAAAAATCTAAGAAAGTAAATCCAAGACCAGTTAAAAATATTACAAATCACTGTTTGGGAATTATGACGGCCGGCTCGGTCTCGTGGGTTCACAGACTGACACAGCCGTTCATAGCCCGTAGCAGACAGGTCGACGACATACATGATCTTCTCCCTACGACAACTCCAAGAGAAGAGCAGAGAGCAAGGTCAACCACTCTACATGATGTTCATCGACCTCACCAAGGCCTTTGACTTGGTCAGCAGGAAGGGCCTTTTTGAACTTCTGAGTAAGATCGGTTGCCCCCCAAAACTCCTCAGCATGATAATCTCTTTCCATGCAGATATGAAGGGAACAGTCCTGTATGATGGATCATCCTCAACTTCCTTCCCAATTAACAGTGGTGTGAAGCAGGGCTGCGTGCTGGCACCAACACTTTTTGGGATCTTCTTCTCCCTGCTCCTGTCCTACGCCTTCGACACGTCCACGGATGGCATATATCTACACACCAGGTCTGATGGGAGCCTGTTCAACCTGGCACGACTGCGCTCAAAGACCAAAGTGAGAGCTGTGCTCATCAGGGAGATGCTTTTTGCAGATGACGCAGCTCTTGTGGCCCACACCGAGGAAGCCCTCCAGAGACTGGGAGACCGTTTTGCTGTTGCCTGCACGCACTTTGGTCTCACAATCAGCTTGGAAAAAACAAATGTCAGTGTGCAAGATACCACCATTGCCCCTTCAATCAAAATCAACGGTGTCACCCTGGAAGCAGTCAACAACTTTACCTACCTAGGGTCAACCATCAGCAACACTCTCTCGATTGATATGGAGCTGGACAGAAGGCTTGGAAAGGCAAACACCATCATGGCTCGATTAACAAAGAGGGTTTGGGAAAACAACGCGCTGACAGAGCACACCAAGGTCCGAGTCTACCAGGCCTGCGTTCTCAGCACCCTTCTATATGGAAGTGAGACGTGGAGTACCTACATGAGGCAAGAACGCCGGCTCAACTCCTTCCATATACGGTGCCTAAAACGCATCCTGAAAATCAGCTGGCAAGACCGTGTTCCACACAGCGAGATCCTGCAGCGTGCAAGTACCCCCAGCATGTACTCCCTGCTAATTAAACGCCGCCTTCGATGGCTGGGTCACGTCCGACGCATGGAGGATGGAAGGCTGCCAAAGGACATCTTATATGGACAGCTGGCCACTGGCATGAGAAGAGTCGGACGCCCCTCACTCCGTTTCAAAGATGTGTGCAAGAGGGACATGAAGACATGCAACATTTCACCCGATGGCTGGGAAGAGCTGGCTGAGGACCGAGGCACCTGGAGACTGGTGGTAAACAATGGCATATCAGTCGCTGATGCGAGGAGAGGCCAGTTGGTGGCAGAGAAACGTAACAGAAAGAAGAACGCAACAGCAACCACAGTAATGCAGACTTCCCAGTATGTCTGCACCAACTGCAGTAGGGACTGTCACTCACGTATAGGCCTGCACAGCCACAGCAGACGTTGCCAACAGAGACAGGCAACACCCCAAGGGCGCTATTCGCATGGTCTTTCGAGACCGAGTCGCCAATGATGATGATGATGATAGCCCGAATAATAAAAACCAGTTAAGGACGAATATTACAAAATCACTGTTTGGAAATTATGACGGCCTGCTAGGTCTCGTAGGTTCATAAACTGACACAGCCGTTCATAGCCCGAATAATAAAAACCAATTAAGGCCACACAAAATTAAAATAGGAAAATAGGAATTAATTAAAACAGGACTCCATAATAACATACAAACAACCATAAAACAAGTTTTCATTCCAAACCAATAAGATAAGAAATCAAAATAAATAAGGAATTCATGAAGAAAACAAAAAGAAAAAGAAAAAAAAATATACTCCTAACCGTCTCCTTGTCTCTAAAACAACATCTGGCTGAACTTTTAAATCAAGCTTCCACAGCTATTTCTGCTAAGATACTCAGCCAAATCCAGGCAATGTTGGCAGACGACCCTGAAGAATTTGAAACTTCAACGCTGGCAGCGGCCCTGTAAGTTTCATCATCCAGCGGCGATGAAGCTGATGAACCTGCACCACCTAAACAGAGTGGAAAAAAGGAAGGCTCTGTCTACCGGAATATGGGACTGGGAAAGGCAATTGATGATATCAAAAAAGCGGGCCACTTCGTCAATGCCACAAGACCAGGTGTCCTAATGTGACGTCATCGCTGCCGACCAATCGTAGCGGGAGTCACATACTGCTTGGTTTGACACCTGGGGCATTTCAATCCTACTAAGAAACACGAGTGTGTGGTGTGACTATTCCCACTCATGTTTATTAGCCTTTCAGTCAGGATGTTAAGGACTAGTTAGTCCTACACCTGAGTAGCTATATTAAAAAGTACTCTTTGAGTACATAAAAGCCTGGGGGTGAGGCTCCTTTTCCTTCCCCCAGGAGTAATTAGAAATCACGCAGTGCGTGAATAAACAAGTGGTACATGTTCAAAAGAACGAAAACCACTATAATCCAACTAACTAACTAACTAAATTTTGTTTTAGGGGATGTTTTCCTTCACGTCCGCGCTTTTCGTATAAGAACCCACAGTATTCGTCGTTCAAACCATTCTACAGAGAATAAAGACAAGGAAGATGGTGGCTGTAACAGAATTGTTTAACCAGGTGAAGGATATTTGGTATTGGATGGTGGATGGAGCCTATGTAGTGGAAAGGATTGAACGTGAATGGAAGCATGAAGTTACCAGGGATTTTGTCAGAAGGCAAGTGACAAACCTGAAATTAGCTATGGATCTGGTGAAAGAGATGATAGAAGAAGAAGTAAAAAGACTAAGAGGCTTTATAAATCCAGAGTATGTAAAGATTGGTCACTTGAAAGAAGCCATGGATAATGTGCTAGAAGTAAAGTGTTTTTTGGAAGACATAATGGATTGGACAGAGTGGTCATTCGTCAAAAAAGGCCTGGACCAGCTTAAGAAATCGGAAGAACTAATGAGAAAAGTAATGGAGGAAGAAGTAAAGAAGATTAAAGAGAGATGGAATAAAGAAAGAAAAGATCAGGAAAACAAAAAGAAACAGGCAGATTTTGAGAGGCTCAATCAGAATTGGATCAAAGTCCAGGAAAAGCTTAGAGCCTTGGGCCATCCAGACTGGATGCCAGAGGAGAAAAAGAAGAAGAAAGGAATACTGGAAAAAGTGAGGACTTGGTGGAAGAAGTGGAGGAGTTAGAAGAAGAAGAAGAAACCCAAAGGCCCTTTTCAGGGCCACTCACAGGTCTCGAAAAGAGATAGACTTTCAATTGCCTACCCCTGTTCCATTTCCATAGACCCATCAGGTCGGGACCGTATTAAAATAGGGTCCCGACCCTGTTCCATTTCCCCTTGACGCTCAACAGTCCCATATTCCCATGTTCAATCTCCCTTGTCGCTATATGTTCCCAGGGTTTTTCGTCCATGTTAAATTTCCATAGTCGCTATATGTTCCCAGGGGTGTTAATGTTAAATTTCCATAGTCGCTATATGTTCCCAGGGGTATTTTTAATGGTAAGTCCCATTGTCGCTATGGTATCCCACTTTACTACTTACGTCTAGTTCTTATGATACGCCAGAATCTCAAAGTGAGGCTCCGTCGTTTCTTACAGACTATCGTCTGGGTCTATGTACGTCATTAGGTAGACAGTTTTGCCAGATCAGCTCATGTACCCATCTAGAAGCAATCTTTGGAATTTGTCTTTTTCATCTATCTACAAAACTTACCGAATGTATATTTTTTTTCTTTTCTTTTTGCTGACTTATAATACAAGGGAAATGTATAGAGAGTTTTGCCTTTTGCTTATAGGGGCGCAATCTTTATTAAATAGTATATAATTGTAATACAGATATAAATGGATTTATTCTCCATATATTTTAATATAAAATTACTTTCAATATAATTTAATCAAACATTACTTTTTATACAATTTAGAGAAAATTTCAATCTTATTACTTTTACTAAAAATTTCTGTCCTAAGAAATATACAAAAAAGTGAAATTCATCAACAATTTAATGAGAATGCAATAATCAAATGATTAAAATTTCCCAAGTACTCTCCTTCCGCTCGACCCTGTGATAGCCTATTTAATTATTTGATTAATAGTGTAAGATAGCTTTCCACTTGTCCTTGTATTCTACTCATCTGTATATTCTTCTCTCCTATTCCTCCAATTCCTTCTCCTCTTCTCCCGACTTTTTCCAAATTCCTTCTTCTCCTCGACTTCTCTATACTTCTCCTTTTCCACTTTCTCCTCCTCAACTCTATACCGACTAGACTTGTCCTCTCCGACTGCTCTGCTAGTCTTACTTCCGTCTCCCCTCTTAGAGACTCGCCACTCAATGAACCGGAAGTTCTGTCTCCCAAAAAAGCTTCCTTTACGAAGCTTTGTCTTTCCTTAGAATCTCCTGTCTACGTTTTCTCGCCAAATTACGAGTGGCTTTCTCGGAGTAATCCTTATTGCTCAGCAATCTTCCCAGGAAAACTAAATTTTTGTTTGCTAGTTAGATACAATAATTCGGATCGAAATTGTTATCACACCCTTCGTCTCAATTCTGACTTTATGTCTCTGTGATTAGATCCAATCAAAATTAGCGAACAATGTCCTTCTCGTTGTCTGTCCATGTGGGGGCGGATTTAGAACACGCCCCGGTCCTTGCGGGACCCTCTAATCTTTGTATCACATAGATGGGAAGTCGCTCGATATAACGCCTGTTCCGATTCAAGATGCATGGTCGTCTCTCTGGTTACGGTAACCTTGCGTAAGAGATTACCTCTAGCCTGTAGCATGTTCAGACATCAAACATGGCTTGTAATAATAATACCTTAGTTTATACACGACTTACGAACTGGGGTTGAGAAAACGTGACAGTCATCTCCATTGTTCCATAAGGTCTTCGAATAATAATAATAATAATAATAATAATAATAATGTTTTATATTTTATTGAGAAATTAATGGATTGTTTATTTTATATTTTTTCTATATTTTGTTTCTCTACCAGGTTTCTTTAATTGTTTCTCAAGCGGCGTTTTATTTATTAATATGACACACACATAAATAGATAAAAGTAGTTTTGCATCAGTTTTAAACGATTATATTATCCGAAGTTTCACCGTGTTACCAACACGACAGCATTTAAATGTATGCGACCCAGATTTCTAAATACCTCCGTAATACACAACCATTTTCAGCGGCAAAAAGTACAAACATGATGATATTTACTTTTAGATTTATAGTTTTTAAAACATTTAGTCACATTCTTTTTTCTATTTTCCCATATTTAAATTTAAAAAAATATATGGAAAAAATGTAACTGTCATTCCGGATATCTTCGCCATACTAAACTGTATCCGTCACGTGTCGCGTTAATTCGGATAAGAATCACGTGACACGTCAACATGGCGGAAGAAGAAGAGCGAACGTTGGAAAGCCTTTTAAGTAGGTTTCTAGTAATTATTTCGATGTACAACTGATACAAACTTTCTGTTATAAATACTTAAACTATCCAACACATATTTATGGCAGTGGTGCATACGCGGTGACAATTTTCCAAAATGATCACAATTACATTTTGCTTGTGATTGACCACCCTCCATACACTCAGCACTCTGCTCGAAATAAATTCCGGAAGTTTGAATTTTCGTTAATTAGCTTCTTTTTCATGGGTATGCACATGAATCTGTAGTTTTAAAGTGTAGAATTTCCATACAATTTTTCAGTGGAGTTTCAGTAGTATTTCCCGCCCAATATGACAAGGACACGGACAATCGGATCGTCCTGTTACTTTAATCATATTGACATTTCTCCACATATGAAAGTCGAATTGCGTTATTCGGACGTACCTTTACGTCTATTTCTTGATGGAATCAAATTCTGATAAAAGCAAGTGGGCGTGTTCTCAAGTTCCGTTGATACATTTCAGTTGGTTGAAACGCAATGGTAGCCAAGGAATGCTAAAGTTGGTTAAAGGAGAGTTATGTCTCTTTAATGAAATGAAGTTATCATATTGCTTTGTCAGCATTTTTATGTTTTTATTTGTTTCATTAAACAAACATCTCACCTTAACTGATTCCAGTATTATTCGACTGCCATCACATTTCATCCAAAGGAAATGTATGTCAGTGGAACTTGAAAATGTGCCCACATGCTTGTGTCAGAAAAAGACATGTATAAGTACAATCTGACTAAAGCAATTAGACTTTAATTTGTGGAAAACTGTCAATAGGACTGCCAAGTGTATGAGATAAAAACAAGTCACAGTGCATTGCCTTTTGAAAAGCTGAAATTTGCTGAAACTGTGTGTTGTCAACTTATGGTAGCTGCTTACAGTTGGGCCTAGCAAACAATCTTATATCATGCCCTACCAGCATTAAATTGATAGAAAAATGATTAATATTTTCAGAAATTGCCAGAATAACATTTGTTAATTTGTTGCCAGTAACAATTGCCTTAGCAAATGCAGGGCCCAGTTTGGATCATTTTGGTGAGACCCCATGGATTTATGTGCAGGGCCCTCTGTGAGAATGGCATTTGGACATAAACTTGTAAGCAAGTTTTATATGATATTGAACTTAAAATTTTCTTCCATCACTTAAAAATTACTTTATCTTGATCTATATATTTTAAAAATTACTAATGTGCATGTCACCTGGGAATGTTGGGCCAAATAGGTTCAACCGCCTAAGATCAGTCCTGGTTGCCAGAATTTACCAAACTACAATGTTAACTAAATTTGACCTGGTGACCTGGTAATTATATTACTAGTTACATGACTAACCATCTCACAGCCTACAGACTGTTATCAGAGGGCCAATAGCCACATTATACCAAATAAAATGCTTTCAAATGTAGTTATGCAAAGAATTAAAACATATTAAATAAAATCATGTTAAATTTTTCATAGTCTGAATCTAAATCTTGCAAAATATCCAACTGCTGAACATATTTTTCCTCTACTTGCTCAATATTTTCGAGATCAAACCTGAGAAATTCCTCATTTTTGCTCTTATCAAAAATCACTTTTCATCCGCCATCAATTACGATTTTTCATGAACATAACATGTGTAGTAAAACTTCTCTCAGTAACCCTTGACTTCTGAACAATTCAAATTTGCAAAAATGAAAGTAAAATCATTTTTGATTGTTTTAATATTGGTCTGATTCTTGGGGGAAAAAAAACATTTGTAACCAATCAGAGACGTATCTAACACACATTCACCATGACTGAGACGGGATCGGCCATTGAATGCATTAAACAGACCACGACTACAGGTGGGATCGGTCGTTGAATGCAGAAACTGGATCACGCATACAGACGGGATTGGGGCCGAATGAGTTGAGCATTACTTTATTTTCAGGTTCAGTAAATATTATAAACACATTGGTACATGTTTAAAAACTATCATATTCATATGCAGTGTATTTTGGCAATATGACTTAGAAAGAGAACAACAGAAACTATACATTATAATGAATTTTAAATGAGTAACTAGATTACAGTTAGGGGTCAGTTTATGAATGAACCAAACCCTTTCTTTTAACTGAATTGACATGGCCAACATGCAAATGTATCTATTTTCAGAAAGAGGGGTTTTCTTCATATAAGCACCCACTTTATAGCTTCAGTACAGTGTTGGGAGGTACTGGTATACATGAACTCAGCGAATCATACATTTGCATACAAGTATCCAAACAAGCTCCAAAAGATAGTCATCCATGAGGGATATGCAGAAGACTGAGTTTACAATTGTGATGAGGCCGGTCTCTGTTATCAAATAATCCCAAACAAAACTCTTAACTACCAGAGAAGACACAAAAAAGAAGGCATCGTGCTGGACAATGAGAGATTAACATTTTTATTGTGTGTGAACAAAGCTGGCACCCACAAGATGTTGGCAAATATCTCCTCATTTCCATCACACGAATAGGTCAACCTTCCATTTGTATACAGAAATAGTGGATGACTGCAACTGTATTTATAGTGGTGTTTCAAGATGGTTGTCCCTGCCATCAGGAACCTCCAACGATACAGGGGCTTAGAGGAGAAAGCTCCCCTGTTAGATAATTGCCCAGCCTACTATTTTTGATTCATTGTAACAATTGCTGGAAAGATCCAGGAGGAATATCTCCCTGAAACTACATCTTTACTCCAACCACAAGACCATGTAATTATGAGCATTTTTATGCAAAATTACTGATGGATGTTAATCCAGCTTGTAGACCAGGTAATTATCAGCATTTTTTAAACAGAATTACTGAGCTGTTAATCCAGCAACAAGACCAGGGAATTATTATTACTTTTAAACAGAATTACTGTTGGCTGTTAATCCAGCAAGTGCAGAATAGTGGAGACAGTCTTGCAACCTTTCTCAAGAGTGAGTTTCAAAGAGTCTTTAGTCATGGATGGCCAGACATGGAAAGTGATCACTCCTGAGATAATAGAAGGGTGTTGGAGGAAGCATCTTGGAAGTGCCTTGGACATAAAGCAAACCAGTGATCGAGACAGTGATGATGATGAAAGTGACATTGAAGGTTTCAATGAAACTGATGTCATTCATGCAGAGGCTGTTTGGGAGAAATGTATAAAGACCCATGGTTTTGAGATGGGTGTTACTCATGACGATGTTGAGGGGTGGATATTTGCTGACAAAGACTGTCCCACAGTGGGATACATGTCAAAAGAAAAAATTGTTTTCATTCTGTAACAAACAAACTTGAAATAGAAAATGAATTCAACTGATTACTACAAGTGCTGAGAGTGATGCCAATTTAGATATTGCTTCAACTTCCCCTCTGCACTAGAATTAATAGAATCTTTTAATACTGTCATGTGGTGGCTGGAGACCAAAAATGTTGAATCGATGAAGATCATGCAGTTGAGAAATCTGCAAGATTTTGCTTGGTGGCAGGTAAATCAGGGGATAGTACACAAAACAGTTAACTGATATTTTTTTTCAAACTGTGAAGTGCTATTTGCTAAGAGTGTCAAAACTGCAAATACTGTTGTGTTCTCATTAGCTTTTTTTTAATTATAGGCCCATTAAATTAAATTTTGGTAATGATTAATCTGTATGAATTTATTTTTCATTTTACTATAACTGAATCATCTTTATGTTGATTGATCAATCAACCTGTCAACTGACAAAAGAATTCAAAAATGAAAACAAAATGTATAGATTTTGTTTCCCATAATGAACGTCAATTTTTTGGGCGAAAAAAAAGTCTCATTTATAATTTTGAACAAACAATAAAACTAGAATGTATCCAATCAGCAAAAATAGCAGTGTTGTAAGAGACAATGTGTTTAGTTGTCCACATGTTATGTATATGGAAACCATGTGGAATAATAATTAAGAGTCTTTTCAGTATAGTTTATCCTGAAATTAAAGGTTATTTATGAAGGAAAACAATACACCATTATAAAGAGATATTTATTCACAGTTAATTTAAACAAAATGATAAAAACAAGTATACAACAATGTAAGCTGCAAACCCTCCCCTTCACCTCCCTCTGTTGATTTCCAGCCATTTATTAGTTTTTGTATAGATCCCTTGGTAAATCATTCTTTCGTCTATAGAGTGGTAGGGCCCTTTTGGAGTTGTCATGGTAGAGGTGTAAATATTCTTTCGTCTATAGAGTGGTAGGGCCCTTTTAGTGGTAGAGGTGTATATCATTCTTTTTATTGTCAAAAACAGTGTCTGGAATTGGAATCACTGTCATGACATTTTCATCTTTTAAAAAGAAACCATATATTTTGTTAAAATGTCTTTCCAAATAACATTCTCAGTAGACTCAAATAATATTCAGTGAAATTTATATAAATGAAAATGTTTCAAATGCCAGCTGGCTGCACCACCTTAAAAAAATACATGTAGATGACAATTTAAATAAGTTTTGTTGAGTGAAATTTGTGTTTTAGTTTTATCTTTCAACTCCGTTTCATATAAATGTGATATGTACTCCTGTATTCAAATGGAGAAAATGTCATTCTTCCATCACAGCTATATCTGCTAAGCATTTCTTTCAGAACCTGATCCATTGCTGTGTTTTGATCTGGTGGTGTATGTTTTAATGTTATGCATTTAAAAGCAGACCTTTATATTGTCACATTAATTATGGCTTTTGTCATCTTCGCTAGCCAAGGTTCCGACATGTTAACCCTATCTACACCTTGTCAGGTCAAGCAGATATTTTAGTGCTTTGTCCTAGCAACATGTATTGGATTTCATGAGTTGCCTCCCTGATTATGTAATGCTAGCTGACCAGTAGTGTGTAACAGTGGTACATTGTACTTTGGCTTAACTTGGTGGAGGCAATAGACTTCAATAAGATAATTTGTAAGTTTAACATTGAAAGTGTGACTACATACCAGAGAGAAGACATAACAGGTGTATTTAAGTGAAAGGTATGTGTACAAACGCTGACCGGCAGTGGAAAGTTACTTATTTATGAATCCATTCGAGTTGTGTTCTCGCCTTGTCTCGGTCACATAGGAACAGTGTTCAAATTTGAACAGGTTTATTTTGATTGGATCTGGTTGCTTGCCGTTTCATCCAGTGAAATTCATAGATCTGAAGCACAGAAATATCTGCTTGATCCACCAAAGTATACATAGGATTAACATATCAGAACCTTGGCTGGCGAAGATTTTTGTATCAAATCTAATAATGGAGGTAGAATAAAAGAAACGTTAAGAGGTATACAGATCCTACCTAGAAGAGCTAGCGTTCACTGTCTTTTGTCAGGTCAACTCATTTCATTTGATCAATCGAACACTGTTCTAAATCTTATTAGGTAAGTAATATAATTAAACTTCCTTAAATTAGACTACTCATTCACAAATGTGATCACAGATGGCAAGGCAACAAAGTGAAATGATCACTTTGTTAAATAAAATGCTTTATTTCATACGTAAGGTTAATATTGTGAAGCAAGTTCTGGAATTTATATTGAGCTTAAAATTCCTGAATTTCAGGGAA
This sequence comes from Sinohyriopsis cumingii, assembly GCA_028554795.2. Lineage (NCBI taxonomy): Eukaryota > Metazoa > Mollusca > Bivalvia > Unionida > Unionidae > Sinohyriopsis > Sinohyriopsis cumingii. The sequence goes on from CM068826.1 coordinate 17,519,389, forward strand.
ATCATAGCATCTAAATAACTGAACAACGAAAAAAATAAATAGAATTTTGACAAAAGGAATGTTGTGAAACAACAACAGCAAACAGCAGTGATGTAATATGCAGTGTTTTAGGTAATGGTTGTTGAAACCTCCTGGAATAATGTAGTTAATGATCTTTCAGGGTTTGGATATATTGAAAATCAAGGTGATTTATAAATTTATAACAACTTCATTGAAAAACTCGTTATTGACAATTATTCCTGACATGATTATAAAACTAGTATTTCACCATTAAACAGACCTGTAAATCCCACCTTTCTTTTTCTCCGTGTCTAGTGGAGATGGCATCCCCTTCTAAAAAATTTTAGAGGTTCGCTCTGTAACTCTTGTCCTTGTTTATAGTGCATTCTATGTTTTTGGACCCTGTTGTGTAATTGAGTGAAAGGTGCACTTTGAAATAAAATCAGTATCAAAGAAAGAGTCCAGCAACTGCACATGGACCTGTGACATGGGGGACAGACTGGGTATATGGTTTTTTTCTAGTTATAAACTTCTAGAACTTGCCATGTAATGGTGTAATGGAAGGGGCCTTTCTGGTTGGTCTAAGGCACTCAGCCTGCATTAGTTAAAGTTTCTGCTTGAATAACACAGGTATGTGAGAAAGCTTGGCAGTGGTTTCCTGTGGGTATGTGGGTCTTTATGGGTTCTTCCATCACCAATTATACTGGCCTCCAGAAAAAATGAAACTATGAAATGCAAAGATAGAATTTTCTTATACAGGTGAGGATAATTTCCATCCTAGAAAGTTGATAAGTACAGTAGCAACAGGTTGGTTGGTTGTTGTGGGGTTTAACGCCATTTTTCAGCACACGATAGGCCATATATGGCGGCCAGTATTAATGGTGGAGGAAGAACCCGGGAAAACCCCGGAAAGAACCACCGACCCACGAGAAGCTACTGGCATGCTTTCTCACATATCTACATTGGCTGAATCTGAGACTCGAACCGGCGCAGACAGAGGTGAGATGGCAGTGATCCGTAACGGCGAACGCTTTAGACCACTCGGCCACTCGGGGCCCCAGTAGCAACAGGAAAGTATTACATCATTAAAATAAGTTTTACACACCCTTCCACATTTCAGTCAGATATCATTTATACATAACATGATTCTTACAGTTACAATACAGAAATGACAGTGTGTCTGCCCCTCTCTCCAAAGTTTTTGTTCTCCGCAAAGCAACACATTTTTTAAGTTAATACTTCAATCTTTTGGAACAAAATGGGCATACTTTAAATTTCACTATCAAAATGGCTGCCCTCATGTCCTCAAAAAATCAGCTTGAAATAGCCCAAAGTACACTAACAGGTATTAAAACTGGGAAAACACATTTTGTCACACTATGCAATACCAGCTTCAGAAAGTGCATTGAATGAATTACAAAATATATAAAAAAAAGTTAGAAAACCCATCTGCTCTGTGTTTTACATTTTTTGAAGTCCATGAAGTGAAAATGACCAAGTGGAGTTAGCAGTATTTTGATAGGTGCTTATCAGAAGCAAGGTTAAGCTGTATATGCTATGACCAAATCACACCCATTAATCATACCTCAGAATAATGGGAAACAAGAGTTATTTTAACAGTACCTATGGTATACAAAGACTTTTTTAGGTAGGCAGGAAAAGCAATGAGGAAATCCTGTCGAATTATTTTTCTTTAAAAATTAATCCCTATGCAAAATATGAAACTGTAGAGCACCACCTTAAGAAGATCTGATGGTGTCAACACTCAGCAGTTAAAAGATGAAATGGTCTTGTCTTGAATTCAAGGAAGCTATTTTTGGTCAGATGAGCATTAGTTCTTTTGAAGGGCTTTTGTTTCTCAGGTTGTTTTCTTGTACCTTTTAATATAGTAAATTGGCAAATGGTACATGTAAACATCGGCAGTGCATAATAAGAGGTACAGTAACTATTCCCCATGATCTACGTTATTTGCAAGTGAGTGCTTACTTGCAACTATTAAGGAGGTCCAGCAAATCATCAGTATGCATTGTGAGATGCTTGAATATAGTCTTATCACTTGGGTCATCCAGCAAGCTATTATTTGATCAAGATTTTTGTGCACATGATAGTGCTGCAAGCAAGTGAACTTATCAGAATGAAAAGAATATTGGACTTTTTTTAGGCTGATTAATTAAGAAGTTAACTTGCATGACTTGGCAGCATTCCCTCGTTCATAAGGAGATCTCTTTTGATTTGGCAAGCAGATGATGTTACAGCACTTTATTGTCATATTACTAAAAACCTGATTAATGCATTTTTCATTTGCAAGGTTGCAGATGTTCTAAAATATTATAATTAGGTATTATTATTTACGAGGAAACATGTTGCTCCAAAAATTAGTTTCTGTTAGATCATTTTTATCATTTTAAATTTCCCTTAATGACTACCATTATGATGGTCACTAAAATAAAAATACCTTTTTTTGTTTCAGACCGGGCAATTAATCCAGCAAAGAGGGAGGAGGACTGGGAATACATAAAGCAGTTCTGTGATAAGGTCAATATTGAGATTGAGGGACCACAAGTTGCAGTTCGACTCCTTGCCCATAAAATTCAATCACCTCAGGAGAGAGAAGCCTTGTTTGCTCTGACAGTAAGTTGGACCTTGGGTAGTTTTATGTACTACATAATTATCACTTTTTCAAGTCAATTTTATTATTATCTTAGACATTATTAAAGTTTAGGTGAAAATTTGTGAAAATTATAGTTTATATCATAAATGTATTGTGCAGGTGAAAACATTTTGTTTGTCTGAAACATTTTTTTTTGTGTGGAAACTTCACACATTTTTGGATTAGTGTTTAGCTCATAACCATATAGTTTTCTGTGCCCAGCATACATGCTGTTTTGTCTAGAATCTCAGTATACATGCTGTTCTGTCTAGAATCCCAGTATACATGCTGTTCTGTCTAGAATCCCAGTATACATGCTGTTCTGTCTGGAAGCCCAGTATACATGCTATTTTGTCTAGAATCCCAGTATACATGCTGTTTTGTCTAGAATCCCAGTATACATGCTGTTCTGTCTAGAATCTCAGTATACATGCTGTTCTGTCTGGTATCCCAGTAAACATGCTGTTCTGTCTAGAATCCCAGTATACATGCTGTTCTGTCTGGAAGCCCAGTATACATGCTGTTCTGTCTAGGATCCTGAAATCTTGATAGTGCTAAAGACTTAACACAATAGAACAGCTATGACCCTATTTCACACTTCACTACTCTGCATCAGTCTCGAGGTTGAACTGCCTGATTCGCATTGGTTTTATCCATTAATTCAGTAACTTGTGCCAGAATAATTTTCTTCATAGTGGTGAATTTGTTGTGGACACTGGATGGGTATTAGTTGTACTTTATTTCAGCATGCATTGGATCAAATAGCCATGACAACCAAAGCCTGTCTAGAATATGTAAAAAATCAAGACAAAATTGCATGTTTTTCAGTATCCATTTACGCTGAGCTTACGGCTTTCTTGCCAAATCGGTCATATTTTGAATTTTTTCATTATATGATTGAGAAAAGCAAGATTTTCTTCTGATTTGCCTTAGATTGTCCAAGTTGCACCAAATATAGGCACATGGGATGTTTTGGTTTCTGTGAATTGTTATGATTGAACACATAAAGTCATGAAAGTTTTGAATATGTATCTTGTGCTTTTGTTTTTCTTGAATGTGCTCATGTTGTCTTAAACATGTCAAATATAAACAAATATTATTTAGAATTAATTTGTCGACATTTATAGCAGATAGCTTGGTTACTATGGTAACAATTAAGAAATGCAGTGATAATATTAAGATATTAAAGCTGATTTTATAACCTCTCCAAAATATGAATGCCTGTGTTCAGATTCAAAAGAACTTGAAAGAAAGCTGAAGAATGACAGACAATTGATAAAAAAGCAGTATAATCAGTCTTGTGCATATTTAATTATACATACATATCCGTGTACTTAAGTACTGCAATCTTTTGATCTAGATATGTGGAGTCGATTATACCATGATGATCACTGATGATGAACCAGGTTCTTGTATTCCAAGATCAGAATTTTATCAAGTAAAACTTTCAGATGTGTTACAAATTTTCCTGTTGTTGCAGACTTTAATTAAGTGGGAATTATTGTATGTAATGATGGATTTACTCGTCTTGCATCATGGAAGCAAGTAGATTTTATTGGTAAATGCCTTACTTTACATACAGAAAAACCAAATTAAATTTATTGAACATTCTGTAAAATCCAAGTGTGCTTCTCATTCAGATCTAATGGTCATTGTTAAAAAAGGATGACATGATGTACGTCAAGCCATCAGGTCTACATAATGATGACATGATGTACATCAAGCCATCAGGTCTACAAAAGGATGACATAATGTACGTCAAGCCATCGGGTTTACATAATGATGACATGATGTACATCAAGCCATCAGGTCTACAAAATGATGACATGATGTACATCAAGCCATCATGTCTACAAAATGATGACATGATGTACGTCAAGCCATCAGGTCTACATAATGATGATGACATGATGTACATCAAGCCATCAGGTCTACAAAAGGATGACATGATGTACGTCAAGCCATCAGGTCTACATAATGATGACATGATGTATGTCAAGACATCAGGTCTACAAAAGGATGACATAATGTACGTCAAGCCATCGGGTTTACATAATGATGACATGATGTACATCAAGCCATCAGGTCTACAAAATGATGACATGATGTACATCAAGCCATCAGGTCTACATAATGATGACATGATGTACATCAAGCCATCAGGTCTACAGAAGGATGACATGATGTACGTCAAGCCATCAGGTCTACAAAAGGATGACATGATGTATGTCAAGCCATCAGGTCTACAAAATGATGACATGATGTACATCAAGCCATCAGGTCTTCAAAAGGATGACATGATGTACATCAAGCCATCAGGTCTACAAAAGAAATGTGCTACTTGATCCAACACACTTTATGTATGCCATTCAATTAGAACTTTCTGTATGCAGTATTTGACAAGCTTCCTGCCTTGTGAGAGAAAAAAAATCATGTATGAGCCATGTAAATGCATGTGTACTTAAGTTGTCAGAAAGGATTACAATGCAAGTTCTAAAATCCTAGTGATTGATGAAGCTATTTTTAATATGTGTATAAATTGGGAGTGTGAATTAAAAACTCATATTTAAAAAATCTGTATATGTTTTGGATGTAAACTAACTTTTTAAAAATACAGTAATTTTTTTGGCAATGAAAGTTAACTGTGAATTATTAATAATATTATTGCAGGTGTGAAGAATATCATAGGAAATCTGTTTCATTAGTTTGTTTGGAACACATGATTTTAATGTTCATGTGTCAGAGAACATAATAAGAAACAAAATCATGCACTCTTGACTTTGGAATTTTAAAAAAAAATGGTTTTAAAAAAAGAAAGAACCTGCATCTGTGCTGAAATAAATGTTTGCATTTCAAAATCTGATAATGGTTTAAATTTGTATTGGGTGTCGAGGTATTTCATCCACCAAAATCCAATTCCAGGTCAGCCCCATAATCATGCCCCTGATCTGTTTGTTTTGTTAGTACTGTGTACTGTATACGATTATTTTCATGCAGACTTCTATAAAATATCTTGAAAATATTTAAAACTATATCGTTGATACTTTGTTTATCATGGTAACATCTCAATGCAGGTGGTGCAGTTAATTGTGTCGCTCATATAAGAACCTGCAACATTACAAAATTCAAAGTGTGACATCTTGTCCTGCTTTTAACTCACACCATTGTAAATTCAAATTGACTTTTTTCTGTGACTTTCTGGCCTACAACCTGTGTACTGTATGTACATTTCTGAAATCCTGACAGCTAAAAAAAAATGCATGGACATAATTGACTAATACCATAGCCATATGAACTGCATTAGTTTGTAACTTTATCACCATTTTTGTTAAGTTATCAAATCCATGAAAAGAATAAAAATAAGCTGCAGAATTAGTGTTCTTTTTAAAAAATTTAAAAAAATGTAAAATATGATGCAAAAAATTGTATTTCACAGTTAACAGGCTTACAAAAGGTAAAAAGTTTTGGTAATTTTGTGATGTAAAGATTGAATAAATTGGACATAATATTGATACGTGTACCTTGAAGTAATCGCCAAAAATAACTTTATACAGTGAAGCCCATTAATGGGTGGTTAAATTATTTTATTTGCCTCAAACTATTTAAATAGTTACCTTATTAGTATGTGTGAGACATGATTTGTCTGTTTTAAAACGGAATTCCACTTTTCTCCTGACTTGAATCAGATTTTTCTTGATATAGTCCGTTTTTTATATCATCTCCAATCCGGTTTTTAAAAAATATTCTGTCCGGTCCTATTCCACAATGACCCTTGTAAATAATTTGTTCCATATATTAGTTAGCACATGACTCTTTTAAAGAGTATTCTGATTGGTCAATGGTTTAAATTCATCCAGTGACTCTTTGTGTAATGGAAACTCATAGCAATGTAAAGAAGAAGCATGCTTGCAAAACATGGTGTCCCAAGTTGTTGAGAGACCATGACATGAAAAGTTTAGACAAAGGAAAATATATGGAAATGGGAATGGCTTGAGCAAAAAGTTGACGGAAATTTAGTTGGTCAGTTTATAAGAAAACTGAATGCTAGAGGACTCGCATTTTGTGACCTCTGCAAGAAAGACCTGAATTATGGTAATCGTGGTTGGAAGAGTTTGAAACTGCACCTACAAAAGAAGCTGCATATGGAAATATTGAAGCTCATAAGGCATCTGGAAAAACTACAGTTAATTACTATAAAAAGAAAGATTTCTTGCATGAGAGAAAATATGTAGCCCTCTGTCGGAATATGTGCACTGCTTGTTACTAAATACAAGCACCATCTTGAAACACAGGGGTTCGTTACAAAGAAAATTAGGAGTCTAACCTGTAGCAATATAACACAAGGGAAGACATGAGTCCTCACCCCTCCGTAGTTCCAACTCTGCTAGTTTAACCTAATTGCGTCTGCTAATTTCCAGCTTAAGCCAGTCATAATCAAGAATAGTTCAGTTTTAAAAACAGCTTGACACACTTTGTTCAGTTTGTGACATATTGGAGAAAAGGCAATAATTGTTTGCCGATTTTGATGTCTGGACAAGTACTGTCCCCAGCAGTGCCATTTGCATTTGGATAGTCTTGGATTTCACCAGTGAACTACAGGCTCGGAGTTGTTCAGATCTTACCTTTCGGTCAGTGGTGAAATCCAATATGTTGCTTGTGCTATATTGTTACAGGTTAGATTCCTAATTTTCTTTGTAATGAACCCATGTGGCTTGAAAGCAAAAAGGCTCTCATTGAGAAGGAAAAGAAACGATTCACATTGAACCAAAAATGTTAGTGGTGACAAAAAGGAAAGCTAAAGAAATCTTTGCCAAAGCTGCAAAAAGAGCTTGACTGGCATATCAACTGGTTGTGTCCATTGGAGAAAATGACAAGTGAATGTATGGGATTATTCGTATATAGTTGATGTAGTTGGGTGTTTATTTTACAGATTTGTTATGAAAAGAGAGAAGTATAATATATTATTGTGACTTAATTACGATGTGAACGCTGACATGCACATGAAATAACTTCAGCATCAATAGTATTGGAGAACAAATTCATGTGACAATAATTATTAGGAAATTATTGAAGTCAAGTTGAACATTTTTGGTAAGTTTATTAGTTTTTCAGATGATTATTTTGGTTTATTTTATGATTATAAGTTGCAACAGGAGCAGTTTTTTATGAATGTAAAATGCATTTTTGGCTGGGATCTTCGAGACCCTATTGGGTGAGGACCCCCAAACCCCACTTAAAATTTGTTCAGCTTTTCTTCTGAAAGACCAAAGTCATGTCAGTATGTGTCCTTTGCATGTGTGACAGATAGAAAATCATTACTTTGATTTTTTTTCTCCCTTCAGTAAAATTTAGATTTACTGATAAAATTATGTTGGGCCTGCAGCTGCAGTGATATCTCTTGATTGTTCAAACAAGTCTGGTGTCTTTCAGTTCTCAAGTTTTCCTAATTAGATGTTTAACAAATTACTTTTATGTATTATATGTATTGTAATGTATGTACTGCATTCTGTAAATCTTAAACCAAACACATTTTCTATTAAGACAAATGATTTACCTGAAAGTTAAATGATGTGTCTGTCTTACACACCTCACTCTTATGTTTATATCCATGTACTGTGATCGTTGTTGTTGAGTAAGCTATTCAGAGACCAATATGAAAAAGTATGATTTAAGCTTAGCTTTATCCATCTGCTAATTTTTCTATGCTGGAAATGTGATTGACTTTTCAGAATCATAAAACCCACCATCCTTTCCAATCATTGTCAGTGAAGAATCTCGAAATGTGTTCTTGAGAGCAATAATTAAATATTTATACTGATTAAGAAACAAAGGTTTTAGCAGATTTTTTGAAATTCCTTGTTTGTTGTGGTGAATCTAGCATGAAATCAACATTGAGGTGCAACATCTTTTATATAAACACTGACATTTGTCTTTCTGTGTGTCACAGCTGCCAAACAAAAGGTTGCAGTTTGAAACTCAGACAGCATCCCAATTTTTTATTTACTTTTTTATAATTTTCTAACTTTTTAACTTGCTCATCACAATTTTTAAATATTTTTAAAATAATTTTTGTCATTTGTTTTAATTCTATGAATAACTAATGATTTGCATCATAGATTCATTCTTTCAGCCATATATGTGATAGTTTGGGGTTCAAAGACTTAATTTTGGTAGTACTGAGTATTTGTGGGAAAGGCTATATTATTCAATAAATGGCTTGGTGACAGAGGGCGTCATTATTCAGTAAAAGATTAAATCTTGTGCCTATATTTAATTCCTTACACTCTGTTCATGTTAGACTTGTCAGACTTAGTGATTGCATGCATCTTTATTTGTATATACTTTGAACAAAATAAGGTCATTCTGACATGTATTTCACATTTTACTGGCTTTGTTTAGGTTTTTGCTTGCTTAATACATACTAAGTAGAATGGAGAGGAGCTGGGTGGAGTTGGTTTTAGTGAAAACGCTTAACACAGTTACCTGAATGATGAATGAATCTGACACATTATTAAAGTACACAAGCACAACAGCAGATATAACACAATGATGTTGTTCCTAAATGGATGAATGTATAATTAATTTTTAACTGGATGCCATGAGATATTTTTGATTCCACAGCTTCTGATAGATGGTAAATGAACAACCTACCATGGTCCACTTCTCCCAGCCTGCCAAATTTTCCCTTAAAAACCTTATCCTGCAAACCCTATGGTCCAGAACCTTTGGCTTCTTACTTTGAGTAAACTTTTACCATCCTTTGTACAAGTGTCACAGTTGACTACAGTACCAAGTTGGACAGAACCCCCCCGAGTTTGATGATTCCTGATTAACAGCTAAAAATTAATGACAGGGCGGTGAATGGCATGAGATGTGTTTAAGTATGAATACAGTGATGCCTGCATGCACATGAATCAATATCGTTATGCATTAAATTTTGTTCATAAGAAAAATTATACAAGTTTGTTATAATAATTACGTTTGTGCATGAATTTGTCTCTGACAAGATTAATCCCACTGCATTATAAAAACTTGAACATACCAATCATTTCATGCATACATTGTGCAACTGACGTCATCATAGCTGTTCAACTTAAAATTTCAGAATTGAAATGGACTATATCCAGTTTGCTAGCATGGCATTATGTGACATAGGTTTAACTTTCTAGACAATTCAGAATAAATTATGAAACATTCAGCATATTAGACAATTTCATCACATGGCATGGATAGCAAGAAAGAAGATGGATTTTATTTCACTTACCTCTGCAGCTCAAGATTGCATATGTAAAGTGGACAGCTAACTAATGAGACTCATCTGTATTGTGACAATGCAGAGAGAATTTGAATTATAAGTACAGTGTGAACCCCACTATGGCAGGCTCTGTTATAACTCAAATTTGGATATAACACGGTCGTGGTATGGCTCCAGAAATTTTATATATTTGTATTTTTTGTACACGAAAAAATTATTTTTTAAGAGTACCAAAACACATAAAAAGTGTAATATCATTGTGGGGAAGAGATCATGTATGAATAATATAAGACGATCGTGGCGTAGCTCCTGAAATTTTTATATGTATTAGTCTCATACACGAAAAAATAGGGGTTTTTTTCATAAAAGAACCAAAAATATAACATGTAAAAAGTTTATTCTGGGATCGCGTAGGGCTTCGCCAATGTCGCAGACATGGATCTTTATTCCTTATTGGCATCAAAATATACCATCTGGTGATTTTTGTTATTGGTGACATTGTTGGCTGTTTTAATTTGTATATACAACCATTGATTCGGAGTGGAGAAATTCAGAGGCCCCATGAAAGGAAGCCACAAACTTATAAAATGCATTGAAATTTATATATTGTTACATAAACAAATTCTTTGTCCATAATGACAAACTATCTAAACAGTGCATTGCTATATCATAATCTACTTATCTTGACATGTAGTATGATTACTATATGTTGTGAGATTCCTGCTTTTTTGTTGTTGTTGACATTTCTGATAACAGAGGTCAACCGGACGAGGCATTATCTTGTAATCTATATTTCTTTGGATTTTTGGCCACTCTCTAGTAATTAATATATTTACACAGACTGACATTTGTATTGGATGGTAAGCAAAATTCTTCTTTTTACTCAGAATTAAATCCTTCAGAACACTCACATTTTCTGTAATAATCCCTGTCATCAGACCAGAACACCTGCATCTCTATCGCCTGTTTCCTATTTGTTAAATTTCTAACACATGAGTGGAAGGCAACATCACTCCTCTACCATACAAATAAAAAAAAATTTCTTTAAAAAAAAACCATCTTACCTGTTGGTCTAATCAATAGTAAGGGAGGAACAGTAACTAGAACAGACCAAACGATGGCCAATTCCTTTTTAAAAATGTACCCAGATAAAATAGTTGCTGAAATTTCAATGGAAGCTACTTTTGAAGCACTAATTGTAATATAAATGTATTAAGCAAATGGAAAAAAATCTGTCTCAGTCATGCAGTACATTTATTTGATGTTCCCGCCACAGTAAGAAACATGCATTTCTTTGGTTCTCCAAAGCTGTTCTTTAGCGGTGACTTCAGTAACGCATGCACCCTTCATCAAAGAAAGCCAACTATGATCATCAATAAAAACTAAAAAACTTTCTTCAAAGGAAGTCAGTGCCAAATGGAATCAGATGGATTTTTGCATTTTCCAACATGACTGGAACATGTTAATTGTGCCGTGAAAGTTTCCTTTTTGCAGGGACAAAAGGTTATGCTTATGAATGCTAACAATGGAGGCTTAAATCGCAAACTGACTTTTACCGACTTGGGAGATACTGAAAAGTAAATCATGTGCTTCGTCATTCATTACATGATTGTGCTATGTTTTTCTACTGAATTCAGACCTATATGACCTGTGACAAAATTATTGAATATTTTGAATCTCTCTGTGTGTGCATATTTTCAGTGTAATTACTTGTATTGTGGATTCAGTGTGTGTGACAAGATTCACGAGAGAGTACACGGTGTTGATACTCTGCTAACATTAGACATGTATATATAAACAGTATATATGTATATGTATCAATTCGTGGTTCTCTAAATAAAATAAAATATATATGCCTTCTCTGTTTTCACTACAGGTGTGTATATCATTTAATTTGCATTGATTTATGATGATAACTGTGCCAATGAAGCATGTATTTTACCGCCCAAATTTATTACCACCCCACCCCCACCCCCCCATGCAAATCTTTGGGGAACATGCATCATTTTCTTCAGCTAACTGACCGGGTTGCTTATAACACAGTCGGGTTCTATGGCTCCCAACTACCATGCTTATAGCGAGGTCTCATTGTACTTGGGGAAAACCTGGTTCTTCAGTGCTGGTGTTTTGATATCCAAAACACAAAGCATGAACTCAAACTTTCTTCACAGAATGCCCTGAACAAACTGGAAAACTGGTGCACATGCAATGGCATGGTGGTAAATACTGGTAAAACTAAAATATTACTTATCTCAACAGGGCAAAAAAAGGATGAATCTTGATAGTGATGAACTATGTCTGACATCAAATGATAAAATTTGCAAATGGTCTGTCATGATAGACTTCTTGGTGTTCTGATAGATAATAACCTATCATGGACTGCACACATCAAACATATCAATAAAAAGGTCAATTCAAGTTTATGGCTTCTCAGTAGGATAAGACATTTTCTCCCTGGAAGGCACAGAAAACTATTTTATAACAGTTACATACAACCCTGTTTAGACTACTGTAATAAAGTATGGGGTAATTCAAATGATAAAAACATAGCAAAGCTGGCACATCTTCAAAAAAGAGCATTTGGGCTATTAACAATCCATTAAGAAAATGAGGAAAATTTAGCTGGTAAGTTAAAAATATTACCTATTAAAGACCGAATCTTTTTGAGAAAATCCAAATTAATGTACAGGATATCCAATAATAGTGCTCCTGAATATTTACAATCACTATTCCAGTATAGGCTACCTGGTAATACTTCCCACCTGTGCTCCATATCTACCAAACAGTATAAAATTCCCATTCCAAATAAGGAATTATTATTTTAAAAAAGTTTCCAATACTCTGGAACTTTGCTCTGGAATAGTATTCCAGTTGAGATTAGAAATGCCCACTCAGTTTCCTTCTTCCAAACCCAATATATCCAGTGGCTTCAGCGATGCAGTTAAAAATAAATAAATTCCTTTGTATGAGGGCCTCAAGGTAGACTAATTGTTTTACCCTCTTTAAATAAGGTCATCATTATTGTTGTGGGTGAACTAGACTGTTGAAATAAGTAAGGCTGAAACTACGCACCCATGGGTAAAACTGTTTGCAGGAATGAAACCATTGGTATTTACCTTTATATATTATACAAAGGTATTTTCATACACAGTATACCATATTTAGAAAAACAGTACCATTATTTTGGGAAGTGGAGGAATATGAACTCCATATTAATCATCATAAATTGCCAAAAAGTCAGTTGTCCTTCTGTGTTGTGTTTCATTTTGCATGTGATTATCACTTGTGTAAGACCACTCCTGTGGCCTAGTGGTTAGAGCAGGTTGTGGGTTCGATCCCCGGCCGAATGATACCAAAGACTTAGAAAAATGGTACTAACAGCTGCCTCACTTAGCTAGTTAGTGTTAGGACTGGGCGGCCTGGTGTCAGGATAATGTGTCCGGGCGGGACATCGTGATACATATCAGCAGCATGATGCCCCAGTGCTAGACATCACTATAAACTGTCACACTGCAAACATCGTAGCAATATGACTGAATTATTTGTAAAGATACGTTAAAAATCCAAATCACACACACATCATTTGTGTACTTTTTCCAATGGCACTGGGAGATAATTTCTATGGTGCAAAGTGCAAGTCTGCACATGAGCCTGATTCTTGCTTGACTGGCCAGCAAAAAGTAAATGCATCTAGTTTTGATAATAAAAACAGTTGGATAGACAGAGAAATTGATGCACACAGGAATGTGAATTCAGAGTTTATTATTCAGGTATTTTTTTTTGCTACTTATTTGTTCACTTTGAAAAACAACTCTTTTGTTTTAAGTACAGTGTTTATGCATATTGAATTTGTACTTATTGTACTTCTGTTTTATATTCTACAATATTTATTACACAGAATATTACTCAGATTTAAATTTGCACATTTAATGAATTAACTTCCGATGTTGCAGAAATTAAACCTTGCAAACATTTCTTTATAAATGTATCCTATATCTGGCATACTATATGCTAATGATGTCCCATTATTTTTGCAGGTGCTTGAGTCGTGTGTGAAACAATGTGGGAAAAGGTTTCATCAAGAAATTGGCAAATTTCGCTTCCTAAATGAAATTATAAAAGTCCTGTCTCCTAAGGTAAGTGGTTTTTTGAAATAATGTTTCCATGCTTTTGTGTTTTAAAAGAAGTATCTAGATTGTGCTGTGTTATCAGTGAATCAGAATTCTAAACTGTAAACCTGTAACATTAGTACATGTCAAAAGATCTAGACAGAGATATCAGTAATTACAGCAGGCCCTGATCTAGCTTGGGATGGTTTGGGTCAGTTTAAAAAAAATAGGTTGTAAATACCCTTGCCTGTTGTTTTGGAAAAAAGTAACACACATATAATTATCACAGGCAGTCAGCTCATTGATTTATTCATTTCTCCAGTAAATATATTTGTTCAAATTCAACTAACATAAGTAATTGGATGAGTTTGTTGGGTACTTTTTTTATGACCAAACATGTTTTTGAGCTGATCTTATATTTGATTAGCTGTTGGGTTTTTTACCACTCTCAAGACTTTTTCTGTAAAATTGTGATCATACTGAGTGAATAGGCTTATGTCATCAGCTCTTTGTTGGGTATGATTATGAGCTAGATCTGTTCCTTTTACTGATGTGATTTTGCATCAGATTGGATGAGGTGATGAATACTCAAGCAGTTATATTTCTGATCAGATTTTGAGCAAACTTGTTAAAAAGTCTCACTTGTCAAAATGTTGAACATGTTTGATCTAGACAGGTTTCATCTATGTGGGTTTGTGAAGTATTATTTCGCTATCTTTCATGGGTACCATATTTTGTGGATTTTGTGCTTGGTACTGATCAGGAATTTCACAACCCAGCAAACAATGATCCTTCTACGGAAACAATTCAACAACTTGAGTTCATGACATAAAGACTGACAAATATGACTTCAATTACAAAACCACAACAACAAAAATTAAAAAATTCATGTAATTGATTGTCTAAGCTGTTTACTTCTCTGGAAACCGATCAGATTTTACTCTTGCTTGGTAAATAAACTTGCATGATTGTTGGCTTACACAGGTCTGATAATGAGAGAAATTTTACAGATATTAATGAAATAAGCCTGCATTTCATTGGATGAGATTGTTACCTCTCACTCTACCAACCGTATTTATCATCCAGTTTCACTAAAGCATGGTGAACAAGTTTATATCACCAAATTCCTGGATGAATTCAGTTATGAGTAAGAGTGTGTGTATGTGTGTGATTTGGATTTTAACATAGCTTTAAGAATTTTTCAGTCATATCGCAACAATGTCTGCATTGTGGCAGTTTATAGTGATGTCTAGCACTTTGGTATCATGCTGCAGACATGTAGCATGATGTCCCACCCAGTCACATTATCATGACAGCAGACTGACCAGTTCTGACACTAACCTCATAATGTTGAGCACCAAGCAAGGCAGCTGCTAATACCATTTTTTAAATAAGTTTTTGGTAAGACTCAGGAGTGGGGTGGGTGGATTGAACCTGCAAATGCAACATCCTGCACTGAGATCTGTTTCCAGACTTTATATGTTTTATGCTGTGCTGTATTGCTTAAAGATGACAATAATGGTACATTGTTATTTGTTTCTTCTTCCTGTGTCTTGGCAAACTGGTTTATTTGAAATGGAATTAAGCTAATTAATACATTCATGTAGAAAAGAAAATGTAGTATCTTCCTTGTTTTCTTCTGGCTGCATACAGAATTAAAGAATGGTGTGGTGAAGCCATTGGGAATTGTACATCACAAACAACCACAATTACCACTGTTCTCAATTACCTAACTCTTCCATTCTTTTACTATAATAATTAGTATTTCACAATGATATATATGTAATCAAAACAATACATACATAATGTTTTTAAAGTTTTGCGTGGGAAAGTATCATTATTGGGTGTCCTATTTTTAGAGCTGTGACTTCCAACTTTTTTCAGGTCAGGAGTCAAGAACTGCAACTTTCAAAATGCTAAGGTGAACCCTATATGTTCTTATGATGCTACATAAGCCTGCTGTGTGAAATGATCACATGTAGAGTTATTTAATAAGACAGACAGTATGAGGATATTTTTGGTTCTTGTTATTAAGTTTCACACAGATTTTCTTCAACAGAAAGCCTGCATTGCCAGTTAATGGCCATTTGTAATTCACTAAAGATTTCCTAGGTTTTTATATGCTTTTCTTTTATTTCACAGAACTGTTATTGCTGTTATTAATATTTTATAAGCATAAGATGTCCACTTATCCATCTGTCTGACCAATTTGGGTTTTAGTTTGATCTAACATTTACAGTTAACAAATGTTGTAGATTTCTTGTACTTACACTAGGAAGAACCCTTTTAATTTTGGACCTAAAAGCTCAAAAGTCAGAGTAAACTCTTGCAAAAAGAGGGAAACATTTTCTGCGCAATAACTATAGTTTTCTACCATTTACTGTAACCAAACTTTGTAGAAAGCTTGCAAAAGGAATAAAGAAGAACCTGTATATTTTCACCAAGATCAGAGGTCAAGGTCAGTGACTATAAGAAGAAAGTTGATCTCTGCATAATAACTCAAGCTCTTTATTGTCTGTGGTTACCAGACTTTGTGGATGGCTTGCATCTGGTGTAATTTGAAATATCAAAGTCAAGGTCATTGTGTTGAAAGAATGTTCAAAAATGCTTTCAGCATGATAATGTTAGTTCTACATTCCATTCTGCAACCATATTTTGTGGGTTGCTTGCATTTTGTGTTAGAAAAAATGACACTAACTTTGGAGTCAAGAGATCAAAGATCAAGGTCACTGACTGAAAGCAGAAAAATTATGTCCACAAAATAACATTAATTCCGCATCACAGACCTGGCCCAAACTTTGTGGATGGCTTGCACTTTATGTAAGGAAGATACTTATTGGTTTCAGGGTCAAAAGGGAAAAGGTCATGTCACTGTGAGTGAAGAAAAATGGTTTCTGCAGAAAGTGGACCAATTAAAAGTGGGATGGGAATATAGTGTGCAATTGATGACACTCTTTTTCTCATTGTTATTTAATAAGAGACTGAAGTCAAAAGGTCATGTCACTCTGACAGAAGCAAATGGTTTCTGCAGAAAGTTTCCCCATTATCTGTATAAAGGACTGATTAAAATAGGGATGGGCATAAGAGACAGAAGTCCAGTCATGACAGTATACTTAGATGATGGATGACGTCATAATACATCATTTCAAGCTACAGAGTAAGTGTTGACAAAAGCAGATATCCTTAATATAATTTTAATTAGGCTCAGGGATTCTTTTACGGGTTTTGAGGGGCTAAAAATGGGCCACTTTTCCATTAAGAGTTAATTCCTCTGTTTGTATTACATTTGTGCAGAAAACCCAACTTTAGCAGTTAAAATTTTGGTCTCAGGTTTTGTGACATTTTTTTCTCAGTTAGGGGTCTAGTTACCATTACCAGTCACCTTAGAAAATTTCTTGCAAAGTTTACTTACATATGTACTTATCCCATATGCTTGAAAGAATGCTGTTTCAAGCTTGTGAATAGTTTGACACCCTTCCAGCAAAATTACATGCAATTTAAAATGATGACATATTTCCTTTATTTGACAGTATCTGGGTACAAAAACAACAGAAAAAGTGAAGAAAAAATGTATAGAAATTATCTACAGCTGGTATAAAGGACTGCCTTTAGAGCCAAAGATTGAAGATGCATACAGAATGCTGAAACAACAGGGGATTATCACAGAAGATCCTACATATGTGGACAAGGTAAATATTTACTGGAGATGACAAAAGAGAGGCGATGTTCCAGATGTTGAACTGTATTCAAACAGAATGTGATACTGTCTTGCTAGTTTGCAGAGTATTTCCCATCTGCACAGAAGGAAGACATAGATCTCCCATCACATAATGTATTCTAGTCTGTGCTTATAACTTGAAACCTTAGAATAATCACTTATGAAATGTTGGAGTATTTAACATCATTACATTGAGTAGTACTGAACAATGTACCCAGTCCCCAAGTAAGGGTCATTACATTGAGTAGTACTGGAAAATGTACCCTGTCCCCAAGTAAGGTTCATTACATTGAGAAGTACTGGAAAATGTACCCTGAGCCCAAGTAAGGGTCATTACATTGAGTAGTACTGAACAATGTACCCTGCCCCCAAGTAAGGGTCATTACATTGAGTAGTACTGGAAAATGTACCCTGACCCCAAGTAAGGGTCATTATATTGAGTAGTACTGGAAAATGTACCCTGACCCCAAGTAAGGGTCATTATATTGAGTAGTACTGGAAAATGTCACCTGTCCCCAAGTAAGGTTCATTACATTGAGAAGTACTGGAAAATGTACACTCATCCCAAGAAAGGGTCATTACATTGAGTAGTACTGGAAAATATACCCTGACCCCAAGTAAGGGTCATTATATTGAGTAGTACTGGAAAATGTACCCTTTCCCTTGTGGTCCATATAATAAGAGCTGCATAATGATTTAAAAATTTGATAAAATTGGCATGGTTTGTTGTTCCTGTACTTCTAATATCAAATACGCAAAGAAACTTCGGGTTAATTTTCATTAGTTTTCTGTAATAAAAAGCATTTAATGCCATTTATAAATTGCCCAAGATTTACAAGGGTCCTTTACCGTACTGTTTATGCAGTCATTAAAATAAACATAACAAATAATTCTGTAATTTAACATGACAGAATTAACAAACTTGTCATTTTGATTCATTCTCTTCCTGGATTTGTAGAGATTCTTTCTACTTTATTAAAATGTGATGACATCTTAGTGTATTAATCATGAGCTACCCAGTAAGCATTAATTTTACAAAAATGGACAAATAGTGTAGGTCCCAGTCTGCTTGTAAATTGCAGGTCAGACAGTCCAATACATTGTAAACAGTGTACATGTTTTTTTTCTTTCTACAATTTGCACTTTAATGGTTATCAACTATTTTAAACAGCAAAAATACAGAGAGCAGTGAAACTCTTCACAGATGATTTCTTTGTATGACATTTTGTTTGGCTTTGGGGTGGGTGGGCTTATCCTAAGAGAGAGAGTCATCCATGATTATTTTGTTTACATCATTTAGTCTGATGATATTCATTGTCAAAAATATGTGAAGGGAAACAAATGAGAAATTCTTTGATAGCTAAGCCAGATCTTTTGTCAATCATATGATCCTTAAATTTCATTTCAGAATCTTTTTATACTTTGCTGTTGTACTGTACTAGTGGAATTTATTTCAGTTCAAAATCTTTATATATGGTACATCGCTGGTGTACCATACTACTAGTATTTATTTCAGTTCAGAATCTTTATTTACAGTACTTCACTGGTGTACCATACTACTGGTATTTTGAAACTACTAGACACAAGAAATCAATATTTACAAAAGAAAAAGTTGTTTAAAATTCTTATCTAACAACCTTATAATATAAAAATATGAATACCATCCAAATTGAGACCAATTTTATAGTCAGAGGTACAGATTCACATGTTTATTAAAATGATTGAAAAACAAAAAATTTTAGTTTCTAAATAAAATAACAATTTCCTTTTGGAAATAACTTGGAAATATATTTGAAAAAATTAAAAGAGAAAGAAAATACAGTTCTAGATTTCATATATTACATTAGCTAGTGTCCATAAACATTCAAAACTCAAGGTGTGTTAGAAATGTGTGCATGTCCAAGCTAAACTCCAAAATATGCATGTAGTCATTTAAAGAATAAAATCAGTCCAAAGCCTTAAATTATTGAGTTGTCATTATTAGAATTTTCCAGAATATTTGCACAATATATTGATGCATACTTTGTTACATTTGAAATTTGTTTCTAATGAGGGTAGTGTGACAAACAAATTATAACTTTACCTCTCTGGTATCTTTCCAGCCAGGAGATTTTGACTTTATTCAAAGAAATATTATCAGATTTCATAAATAGAAATTTTGTGTGAATTTCACAGTTACTTATGTATTTTTGCTGTGTAGAATGTTCACTAGCTATTAAAATGCAAATTTCAGACAGATGATGGGTACTTTTTGTGTAGAATGTCCACTAGCTATTAAAATGCAAATTTCAGACAGATGATGGGTACTTTGTGTGTAGAATGTCCACTAGCTATTAAAATGCAAATTTCAGACAGATGATGGGTACTTTCTGTGTAGAATGTCCACTAGCTATTAAAATGCAAATTTCAGACAGATGATGGGTACTTTTTGTGTAGAATGTTCACTAGCTATTAAAATGCAAATTTCAGACAGATGATGGGTACTTTTTGTGTAGAATGTTCACTAGCTATTAAAATGCAAATTTCAGACAGATGATGGGTACTTTTTGTGTAGAATGTTCACTAGCTATTAAAATGCAAATTTCAGACAGATGATGGGTACTTTTTGTGTAGAATGTTCACTAGCTATTAAAATGCAAATTTCAGACAGATGATGGGTACTTTTTGTGTAGAATGTTCACTAGCTATTAAAATGCAAATTTCAGACAGATGATGGGTACTTTTTGTGTAGAATGTTCACTAGCTATTAAAATGCAAATTTCAGACAGATGATGGGTACTTTTTGTGTAGAATGTTCACTAGCTATTAAAATGCAAATTTCAGACAGATGATGGGTACTTTTTGTGTAGAATGTTCACTAGCTATTAAAATGCAAATTTCAGACAGATGATGGGTACTTTTTGTGTAGAATGTTCACTAGCTATTAAAATGCAAATTTCAGACAGATGATGGGTACTTTTTGTGTAGAATGTTCACTAGCTATTAAAATGCAAATTTCAGACAGATGATGGGTACTTTCTGTGATAAATGACCTTACCTAACAACTGTTACACTTCTTTATGATAACATTGTGTGATGTTCTCTCCTGGGAAGTGTTCTAAGAAAACTTTCTTGCTTAAAGTAGGACTGATGGTTGGATCATCTCTCTGGTCCCTTTCATACATACAATGAAAGGAATCTTGATTACATTTGATACAAAATTCAGTCATGCACAGATTTCACACTAATTCTTGAGTAATTTATTTAAATAATGTTTATTTTTTTCTTGTATTATTATTTTAAGACGAATTTTCATTCAGAAATGTGTTCAGTTTTGCCAAGTTATGTGCAAGTTATCCCTCAACATGTTCTTTTTTTCTCTTTATCAGCTTGATTTGGTAAGTAAAAATGAATGAATTTTCTTTGATCTCAGTAACCTTTTTGGTAGAGCCTATTAAATGCCATTTTCCTTCAGTTTCATTGCGTGTGTGTGTTTTGCAGATTAGAATATGCATAGCTCTAGAGGATGGGGCAGACTTTTTGTTAGGTACTGATAGTATCGCATGCGCTACAAAACTTGCTTCAGCTTGAAATGGGTCTAACTAATCTAATTGTTTCTTGTTCGTTATACATCTGACAATACTTTGACATTCTAAGTTGTAATAAAAGCATACCAAATCCTATCAACATACTGAATACAATCTCTTTTAAGTAGGGGAACAGTCTTCTTCCTGCATACCAAATCCTATCAACATACTGAATGTAATCTCTTTTAAGTAGGGGAGCAGTCTTCTTCCTTATGTCCACTGATCTAGCAGAGTGGCAGAGATTTGATTATCAGCACCTGACTTTCCAACATATATCGTTGTGTAAGGCTCGAAGAAACCAAGCAGTGCTTGGTTGTCAGTCTGTTGGTGAAAAATCAAAATTTGTCAGTGTGAAAAATCTACAGGAAGAATTTGTTGCCATGACAATTTTGCTGTATAAGTTTACAATTTAATGTTAAATAACAGCAATCCACTAGCTCTGCTTTTATTTTTAGACCAAATTACCAGAAAAGTTGACTTGAAAACTTGTATAAACAGCTATTGTTGCATAGCTATCAATCAAGCAGTGTTCCTGGTCAGAGAACTTTCCCACAGCTTTCTTTTGGCACAATTATGGTAGAAACTACAGTCAAGATGTTTCGGGGAATATCCTAAAACACAAAAATAGGCAATTTGATTCAAATAACAGGCCGTAAAATGTAAAAATTTCTATCAACTGCAACCTTATTACCTGAAGTTGTGGGAAGGTAAGATCCATAGAGATATCCATATGTACATCTGTAAAAAAATAAAGGTGTTTTTAGTCATTTTTGTGCAGTCTTTTTTCTCAAACGTCAGGTAAAGGCAGATGCCTTTCATTTCCATTGTTGCTAGGCTGAAGTTGAAGGTCATGAGCTGAAACTGATTTTCCTTTCAGCATGACAAGTCAAGTTTCCCTGACCTAATTTTCTTCAGACTTTTTAAGTAGTTGGGCAGGGCCAGTACTTTATTGATTCTGAGGCTGAGAGGTGAAAGGTTAATGCCACTAAAATCTACATTGTCATTTTTTATTCTGTCTGCAAGGTCTTGTGAGCTGCTTGTATATCAACGAGCCCCTCTTGCATTGTGCATCTATTAGCAATTGCCGTTTTAAACTTCTCCTTAAACACTGGACCAATTTGACCAAATTTAGCACAGATCATACTAATAGATTTTAGCCAAACTTGATGGAAAGCATTCTGTCATGAAATACTTTCAAATATATACAGATGATTCTGATCTAATATTAAATATGGCTATGTTACTACAAGTGAAAAAATTAAACTATTTCTCAAAAGCTACTCAATATATTTTGACCAAATGTGACAAATCATCCAGGCAGTGAGGGCTTTTGGTTATATAAAACTAATGCCATTGTTTAAAATAAATACCTTCTTAAACCCTGTAAACAGAATTTAATATTAGACAAAAAGCATGCTGACATAGAGACCATTTAAATTTATACAGATGTTGCTGATTTGCCTACAGAATTTGACCAGAAACTATCTTGGACTTAATCCTTTCTGGGCCTTCAGGATTCTCATTAAAAGTAAAAGCTTTACATTTCTGTGTACCACTATCCATTTGCATATACCCACAAATTGACACTCTGACACCTGTTTGCTTGAATGACAACAGCAAGAATAGTTGTTAACAAACAGTGGGATGATTTTTGTAATGAATATACAACTAATTGAATGTCATTTGTCTGATAACACTGCCAAGACACAAGCAAGTGTTCGTACTTTCATGTTTTAAAAATGTTTTTTATAAATCATTGCCACGTAATTTCTTGTTTGATATGGATGATTAGCAATTACATAAATTTATTGATTTATAAATTAATGTGAGAATATTTTTTATCAATCACAGCATTGTTAGGTGCTTGTTTATGACAGCTGAATGGGCAAACATCATTCTGCTGTTGTTTGATCAACAAAATACATTTAGCACAAATGCTGAGATGGCTTAATGGCTTTATTTTTCATGGCTAAAAAAAACCACAAGATTAACACCTTTCAGCTTTTAAAGAGCTGATATTATTTACAAAATAAACTAACGTCAGAGTGCAGTGATTGACTTTTGATGCAACTAAAATGAACATTGACAAATAGAAAGATTTAGCATCTTTATTTGTGTGAGGAAATATTAAATGATAAAACACTATTTTCTTCAAGAATACAGCATAGCACAAAATTTTTAAGAACTTCAAGAAATTGGTGTAAATATTGTTAAGTTTTGAGCCATGCCATAATTGTGTTATAATCAGAATTCTTGTTGTAATGAAATATGTTACAGTAGGGTTTCACTGTGTTCAAGCTCAAACTGCAAGGTCACTTTCATTGTTGATACCTACAGTCAGACCTGCCTTTAACAGTGACCTGTTAGAAAAACTCCACAATGTTTTACAAAGACGCTATTTTAGGTTGCTTAATTAGCTTGTCATAGAAATTAACCTAATGTCTTTAGTGACCGCTTTTCTCATTTCTCAGAGGTTTGACTCTTTTACATGATTTTTAAAAACATGTTTTGTGTGATACTGCCTTGCTTCTATGTGTACCACCCAATTATGCACGGCTTTGTTGTTTCTTTTGAGTGCAGTCTGGTATCCTTTACAGCATTGTATGGATTTATGTATATATCATTTGTACGTACTTATGTATGTATGTATGTATGTATGGCAAACTTATCTCTTCTGTGCTGATCATGGCCCTTAACAATCTTCATTTTTAAAGATATTTGTGACTAGTTTGATGGAATATAAATATAATTCTCTTTTGTACAATAATTAAGGTTTGTTGTCAATACAATAAGAAATACTTGGAGGAATTTCTAAATTGATGCATGGCTTTACACTCTAGCAAAGCAGTCAGTTCATGTAATAGATCACTCTTCTATGGAAAAACTTCATTGACAGTCACACGAATATTCACTTTATGCTGAAAAATTTGATGATAAATTTTGACGTAATGATACACCATATATACTTGCTTATAAGTCAAGTCCAACTGCAAACTGGAAAGACCCAGATCTGCTGGCACATTATGGGTCTCTGCTGTTTGTTAGGATAATCAGTAGAACAAACAACAAAGAACTGATATGTAGGCGCATAATGCTACAGTAGATCCGGATCTTTATTCTTTGCAGTTTGACTTGACTTATAAGTGAGTACAGATGGTAATTTTATAGAGCTATGGTGACAAACTTTTAACCAGGCTTTAATTACCTATAACTTGACACATGCACTTAGCCAGTTAGTCGTTGAACCATTGCTAAAGTTAATGTCAACATTAAGAAAATAATGATTGCTGTTTGAAAAATAACTAAAGTATTATCTGTTTATCCATAATTGTTGAGTAATCCACACCTTAATTGTCATCAATAATTTTCTATACATAAACTATTGATTGCTATGGACTTTTACAGTGGCAGACAGGCACTACTGGTAAACTGGGTAAAGAAAAATGGAACTTAGGTCTAATTATTGACAGTGCATATTGTAGTTCATATTTTTTCCTGTGTGTGGTACATTTATTAGCTTGATATTCAGTGTGAATCACACCTCTTAGTTGGCCTAGTGTAAAAATGTTAATGTACTATAACATTGTTTTGTTATGTGCTGCTCAAAACGTTTATATACTGGTAATGATCTTCCAATATATATTGATTGGGGAGGAATGAAATAAAGTGAATAATTGTGCTTCTAATGTATGTGTATTATCTGATTCTCAGAAATGACACATATGAAAAATAGACCCATAAAACATGGAGAAAATTATTGTTCGTAGGTAGTACATGCATTTATAATGTTTGAATATTGGAGCTACTGATGTCCTAAAATCTTGTTTGTGAAGTTGAAAATTGCCCCATCATGTAACTAAATACTTTTCTATCATTGTCAGGTTCCAGAGCCTCCACCAAGACCTAAAAATGCAGTCTTTGAAGATGATGAAAAAGCCAAAGTAAGCAATGGATCTGCATTGTTTTGCATTTCTTCTTAATTTTGTAACTGGAGTGGCGTCAGGGGTATTTGGACATATAATCCATTTGCATGCTTCTTCAAATACATTATCCAGTCACAATACATTAGGTGAACTACTACCTCATAAATCCAGCCCTCCCAGGCTGAAACATTTTAGCTAAAAGATTAAAATTATCTGCCCAGTTGGCAGTTAGAGTGATCTCCCCTTGATACAGATAATGGTGCCAGATCCTATGTGTACTTCAGTTACTAATTCTGCTCAAATGCTCTAGACAGAAAGACAGGCCTTGCAATCCATTGCCAGTTTTCTACCATTAAGCAAGTTGGAGGAGTCTTTGCTTCAAAGAGAGGAGTAATTCTCAGCAACAAGGGCACATGTTTTTGTTGCCAGGCAAATCATAGGTGGCCATATGTCCCAAACCTTCTGAGGCAGGCTGGGAGTGGAAGAAAAAAAAACAACAAATTTCTCTCTTTCCAAGCCATTCACCAAGCATCATTGACTTACCACCACTTCCACCTACAGGTGACCTTCTGTGGGTGCTAGACTTCTTCTGTTCCACCAGTTTTGGATCAACTTAATGCTGGCAAACAATTGTTTTGGATGGACTCTGGAACTTGTTAATTCAGCACACTCCAATTTCACTGTCCTCCTTCATGACAGAGATTTCAAGTGATTCCACAAAAGTGGAGACGTTAGAGCTTTTGCCATTCAAGCAGGCAGTGGACTAAAACCAAACTCTTAGGGTATATGTTCCAGACTATTTTATTAGTTATGAAACCTTGGGTAAAATTGACACCTGTCAGAGACTGATGGAAATGGGAAGGTTTGTCTGCCTGTCTGTGCAACATGGTGAATAAGCAAATAGTTTTGACCTGTCTGATATGTATTTCGATATAGCTATTAACATGGTATCACAAAGATTTCCTTGGCTACCACAAGATAGTGTACCAGTTCCAGATTTCATTTGGCCTTAATCTCAGCCCTTAGGACTTCACCAAGAGTTCGGACTGCATCATATCCCACTTCAGGATGTCCTTCACAGTGACCTGGTATTCCTGGACATTATACTGTAAAAAGAGAAGTATGTTTGGTTTTGGTTCACATTATGAACAGCCTTTTCTACCTCATTTGCAGTATAGGGTGGATAGTCCATGTGAAGAAGATGGATCATGTTCCCGTTCATCAATTTGTTCATCACCCAATGGAGTTTTCAATTTGTTCCCAAATCTTCCATGCTTGGAGTTTCAACTCCTTGACCAACTCAGTGTGGCAGTAGACCTTGTTATGCCTTGACAACCTATGCATGTGCCATCTAAAGATGGCCTTTCTGGCAGTGGCGCCTGATTTGAGTCATTTAGATCACCAGATCTTTAACTAAATCAAACACATCATGCCTCAGTAGCAAGACAGCATGTGGCTAGCAGTGGGAGTGCCTTTAGAAGCCCAATAATGGAAATGACAATGTGTGCAGATGCCAGTTTGTCAGGTTGGGTGGCACACTTACTACATAAATTTGTGATGGTCAGCAGCAGTGATTTTCAGGCAATGGACATACTCAAGTACAAAACAGCTGAAGTTGCCATTTTTCCATCTGTATCCAGAGAAACTGCACCCTCATGCCTTGCTCTAGTCAGGGATGTCCAGCTAGTGAAGGCTTCATCCTGCAACTGGCTAACTTCTTTCTTTCGTATTTGAAGACTACAAGCTAGCTCCCATCACAATCAGAGGATAACATTCCATGATCTTAGACATGTTAAGACCTCATGGAAGAGATGATATTGGCCGCAACAAGGACCTTTCCATCTTTTTGTCCAATTTTGACATATTCAGGTCACACTCACTCACCTTGATTCCAAATGGAACCTCTCTGGGGTCTTCATATGGTTCAGCTTCTCTAAGTTAAAGCCATCAGTTTCTATGTCACCGATGTAGTTATTATGCAAGACTTACTTCCTAATAGCACTAGTTTCAGCTTGCAGCATGTGTGATCTGCAAGTGATGTTTGTGGATCCAAACTGCATGCACCCTGGCTCAGTCATACTAATAATGCAACTGGGTTTCATTTCATAGAACATATTGTAATATGTCAAGGGTCAAGGTCGAATAAAATTGAATAGATGGACAGCTCATGCCTTTTTCAGTTACTAAATCTCTCCAGTGTATTGTAGTGTCAAGAAATGTGTGTTCACTACAAAAAGTTCTTATATAGATCATTAAAGCACAAAACAAAACAAATATTAATAGTCAACACAGTTTATTATATGTCTTCCAGGGTTGAATGTGTTTTCTCACAAAATCTAGTGCTCAGAATAGTGAATTATAATATTTGCCAATTTTCAGAACAGATGTTTCATAAAGCATGTTGAAATAACAATAATTTCAGTGTTAAATTGCATGTGAAAATCAGCATAAATGTTCCATTTGTCCTAATTCACATGATCTCTAACTCAGATAATCCCAATTCCCAAACTAATCTTATATAGAAAAAGAAGTTAATAGTTCTCAAAATTTGTTCATATAACGTACGGAAATGGCAATGATTTTGTGCACTCAGTCAAGGTTCGTAGCCAGACCTGGATTTGTGTTTTAGAGCCCAGTGGTAAATATGTTAGAGGCACAGTCTGGAACCAGATGTTAAGTGTGTCGCGTTTGTTGGCTGAGATGCAGCGTGTCGTTTTGAGTGACACAGTCTGGAACCGGATGTCAATAATGTGTCACTTGAGTTGAATGCGACAATGTGTGTGGTTTTGTCGCAACAAAGTGTGTCGTTGTGTCTGGTTTATTATTTCTACATCTAAATGACACGACCACTACAAAATGGATGGAAATTTGTGATTTCAAAATGATCCATGAAATTGAATAGGAAATTTGATATTGAATAGGAAATTCGATAATGTCAACTGGAATACTAAATTTCCAATGGATAGCAGACGGCTGTGTTGATGACGACACAGTCACAATGTCGTCAGCTAAATCCCTCTATGGGAGTTTTTATCTGATATAACGAAAAAATAAACGTTTAAACAATTTCAGAGAAACATTATAGTAGTCATTATGAGTACTAAATTTAATGTGTTGGTAGTAACTAGTCTACCTTGCTATTAAGGCTTGATGAGAGACTTTTTGCTTGGTCTTGAAACCTTTACTGGAGTCCAGTAGAACCACAACTGCCAAAATGGTAGATCTCACCCCTATTTATAGGTTTTTTGAACACACTCAGGAAATTCGTGACAAAAGTTTTCATGAATATGACAAAATACGGAAGAATTCAGAAAGATTAACCTGAGCGCCTCCTAGTAGAAATCCGAGCGCCCAATACACACAGTAGTAAAAATGGCGCCCGATTTCAAACGACAAAAATAGCAATTATTTCACAAGAAATTATACAAAGATTTAACATTGATGATGAATGGTTTCATCACAAAAAATTATGCACTTACATGAGTTTTACCTTTACCCTGGAGAAAAAAGGATACAATTGCCTATTTCTCTCTCAAAATAGAAGGTAAGTGATAACAGTTTACAATCCTGTTATGTAGATGCTGGGTTTCAAAAATCTTTAACCAGATGATAAATATTTAAACAAATCATTGTTATATGATTTACATATTGTATCAACTTACTTTTCCTTTGTGCAAGTGTCATATATCAAAAACTGTTACTACAGTTACTGTTATTTGCATTGGAAACAGAGGTACGACTTTCCAACATGAAGGGAATGTAAACAATAAATGGAGATATAAATTATCTCCAACATTAATGATATGTGCAAATGCACTTTATAAAAATACAAGTTGACAGGTAGTCAGGATTGTTTCAATATTACCTTTAGCAGGCAATCAGCAAATAAGTATCCTCTCACTGTCCTTGATTGATCTGTTGAGAGAGGGAGGCAGAGCTGCAGGAGCCAAGTGTCCTGAGGTGCATGGAGATGTCCACACTGGCCATTAATGGTGCTTTCTACCAGTTTAGGCAAGAAACATAGATGTAACCCACAAGTGCTTTCTGCTTGGCGAAAGTGTGTTACTCTAACTCTCGCAGGATTTTACATGACTCATGAAGATTTTGGCTTGTGAATTAGAGATTTCCACAACCTTATCTTCAAACATAAGGTCTCTTTTTGAGACGTAATAGAGTCATTTTCAGGCATGCTTAGACTACTTTCTGGAGCTTATATTTGCATGACATGGCCTTGCAAAGTAGAGAGCTGAATTGTGTTGGGCCAACAGTAACTGCCCTGACAGTTACTGTGCACCATTCAAGACAGCACCACCTCAGCCCCATGAAACTTTTGAGTGCAAGTCAATAACCAGATGTGTGATCTGACATGGATTACCCGTGCACATGTATAAATGCATTATCTTTCATTATGCTAACCTCACATTAGAAGTTCATCCTTTTGCATGAGCAGTCATATTGCCCCCTGCAAGGTGACATAGGTAGACGTTAAAAGACGCTTAAAGATTTCCTCTTCCTATTCTACTAATGTTCACGTGACTGGATAATGTATTTGACAGAAAATGTAAATTGTTTAGTAAATTGTGTTTCTCAAAAATACTTACCGAATCAGATTGTCATATATACCTCCCACCATTCCCTTCAAATGCTAGTATCCTATTTTAGGTTTCACTAATATATACTATATGGATGGACATCTTGCAGTGTTGGGTGTTAATTTGTAAGAGTTATTTCCCTTTGTGTTTGTCTGTCTATATATATATATATATATATATATATAGATATAGATATATATGACACGGACATAAAGACCTTCGTTGCAATAAAGGAAGGTAGTGGAGAGATATATTCCAATTGTAAATGTGATTCGGAGAAAAATTATTTACAAAAAAGATTTACTTTCATGTACTGTCAGATACTCATTTTTTAAAAGCTTTAATGAAAAACTGGATGAAAGGTTAACAGAATAAGCTGTTTATTTGTAAAATAAATTATAGACAATTTCAATAAATATTTCCCATATTTTATATTATCTTTTTAAACTTTCATCATGATGTCATATTTTTTGGGGTATTTCAAGTTTTCAAACTGGCTTGTATACAGTATGTCAAACCCTGTATTAGAATTGCCAGCAGAATGAATGAAGCTTTTTAGAATACACATTTCTTTGCAAAAATTGAACCAGAAGCATTGTTTTAATGAAATTTATTGCTAGTATTTGTCATTGTCAGATTTTTGTTTCAAGAAAATTAATATAATGATTTTTCCATATGTAATTGATTTTTAAAATGTTTATATTTATTCACTTATATTTTAAAAAATAGTCATGCTGAAACATTTCCCCAGTTTTCAAGCCAAATTAAATATAACAATTGCAACCCTTTTGTGACACATTAATCTAGGTTTAGTTTTTTTCCAAGCAGGAAAATGAATAATTTGATTACGAAACAGTGATTTCAGTGGAAAATCATTGCCATATTATAAATTATGGGTAAGACTGGTACTATATTATCATTTGACTAGTTCTTCTCTACAGCAGATGAATTTTTTTTCAAATGAATGGAGGAATCAAGCAAACATTTTTATTCTGATTTTCTGTTATATATTACATTGCAGTTACTTGCGAAATTATTGAAGAGTAAAAACCCAGATGACCTACAAGCTGCCAACAGGTTAATTAAAAACATGGTCAAGCAGGTAGGTAACAGCAGCAATATCGTTTTAAGCTTTACTGGTCAAAGACCTGAAGGGCCCATGCAATGTTCTGTTGTCCCTAATCTGTTGGTCCATCCAGCTGTTTTCCCATTTCTGTCGGTACATCCATCTGATGACACAAGTTTGTCTTTGCTATTGCACCTACTCTACATGGATGAAAGTCATGAAATGTGTCACTGAGGTCTATATAGTCCACATTGAAAATAACCACTCTCTGACATCTAAGATGTACACTAGGGTTTCCATTTTTAAAATTTAATTATCTCTTCTGCTGAACTCTTATCTGAATGTGATTTCCAGTTTAAAACTTTATATAATGTAGATAGTTCCAAATGAAAATGGAGCTAATTTGAAGTCCAGCATGGCTGCTATGGTGGGTTTCTTGAATATGTTTTTATTGCTTTGATTCCTGAATAAATGGTTCTGTTATTAGCTCTCCTCGTCAAAGACCGGAAGAGCTTATGGGATGGTCTTTTGCCTATCATTTTTCATCTGTGCATCCATAAGGAACAGTTTGATATCACTACTCTCCTAAACTAATTGCTGGATTGCCATAAAACATTACACACACATTCATCCCATGGTCTAATTGCACACATGCCAACCATTACACTTTTGCCATAAAACATTACACTATTTTCACCCAATTAGGTTTTACACTTGACAGTATATAGATTATGCTCTTTCATTACATTAAAAATAAAATACAAATAATGCAATAAAAAGTTTTGTTGGACATTTATTATCATCTCTTTAATCCCACTCATATAAAAATAATGTAAGAATTAATTTGTCCCTTCTAGACCTACAAGGACTTTCCTTATTTTCTATTTATAACCACTGACTGTATATGACCCATTTCTAAGAAAACAGACAGGTTTTGGGTTTCTTTAATTTGAAAGATTGTCTGACAGATTCATTATATTGATAATCAAGTTTGTTAGTGGATCAGTCTGTACTTTTAAAGAAAATGGTGCCATATGATTAGTGAAATGGGATTTTTCTGTGTCTTGTGGATAAAAATTCTTAGAGCAGATTGATCTTTTTAAACTTAGAATCATTTCTGATCAGAAAAAGGACAAATCATAAATTTGTAAAGAATATGAGTGTGATGTAATATAGCACTTGGATTGAGCACAAAAGAATTTGCAGACTTCACAATCGTTCATTGAAAGTTAGACATTATGAATAGTTGAGTTTTGAATATAAATAATTTGTAAGTATTTTTTTTTTTGTATTCTGGTTTTAATCCACATGGATTTTGCCCATTTTCACAAAGAATTTTGACCCACGGTAGATCCAGGTTAGTAGCAAAAATAAATGTACATTTTTCATAGTTTACTGTAATTATGGTATTTAATACACTTTATGCTCTGATTATATATAGCAAAAATTAGGCTTATACTTCTCACAGGGTTGGTATGTATGTAATTTGCAATACATGAAAATGATGTACTCAACATTCAATATGGCCACCACAGTGACCTTCTTAAAAATCTTGGTATAGCTCATTGGATGGTCGTGTAAACATGGGGGTTTTTATAGAAAGATTTCTTATGATGTCTGGTTGGTCCTAAATGATGCTGACCTTGTCCAGTATGGTCATCTTGAAAATCTAGCTTTTGCTACAACTCATGAACAGAAATTCATAATGACAATGGGTTTTACTAGAAGACATCTTAATGATGTCTAGCTGGTCCACAGTGATATCTAATATGACTGCCACATTGTTATTGCTACTCCTCCTGATTGGATGGTTATATTAATTTTGTTTTTAGTAAAAGACTTCTTATGATATCCTGTTGGTGCTAAATGAACATCATGCCAATCTAGTCTCCAGTATGGCTACTGTGGCAGCCACCTTGAAAATCGTGATATCACTACTCCTCCTGAACAAAAGTCACTGCTCCACCGAAATGGAGTCATATTGACATGGAATGTTGACTAGAAGACTTCTTATGATGTCAGTTTGGTACTAAATGAAAATGGTGCCAGCCTAACGTGTAATATGACCATGACAGTGGTCAGCTTGAAAATATTATTATTGCTACTTCTCCTGAACAGACAGCTCCAGTGGCATAATGGTTACAGCATCCGCCTCGGATGCAGGTAGTCATGGGTTCGATCCCTGGCCGAGTCATACCAAAGACTTAAAAAATGTTACCAGCAGCTGCCTCGCTTGGCGCTCAGCATTAAGAGGTTAGTGTTAGGACTGGTCGGCCTGGTGTCAGGATAATGTGACTGGGTGGGACATCATGCTTCATGTCTGCGGCATGATGCCCCGGTGCTAGACATCACTATAAACTGTCACACTGCAGACATTGTAGTGATATGACTGAAAAATTGTTAAACCTATGTTAAAAATCCAAATCACACACGCACTCTCCTGAACAGATGGTCATATAAACAGGGTTTTCACTAAAAGACTTTTTTTTTATCTTGTTGTTCTTAAATGAAAATAGAGAAGATAAGATAAGAATTCTTTATTTCAAACTACAAAGTCCATACCTCTAAATTAAAATATAATTATATAGTAAAAACATTGTAAACATAAAAAAACATATATAGAGTCATCCTGGACGTCTTGTTGACATGAGTTTTTCGCCAGAATAATATTACTTTCACTGTTCCTAAAATCTTTTTAATAGCTCATCCTGGATAAATGTTTGTTTTCACAAATAGAATTCCTGTTTTAACTAGTTGGTCTTAAATGGAAATGGTGCCACTCAGACATTCAACCACAGTGGTCATTCTTGCAAATCTTGTTATCACTTTTCCTGAATGAATGATTATATCAACATGGCTGGTTATATTGACTTTCGCCAGAATACTTCTTATGATGTCCTAAAAGGGAATGTTGCCGATCTCATATCCAGTATAGCTACTTTGGCAGCCATCTTGAAAATTTTGTTGTTGATCCCTCAAAATGGAAAGTCATATAAACACAGGGTTTTCACCAGACACTTATTATGTCTTATTGGTCAAAAATTAAATTGATACTGATCTGACAGCTTGCATGAACATTTAAAATGGAACGTCATGGGGTTTTCATCAGAAGAGTTGTTATTGAGACTTGTTGGTTCTAAATGAAAATGATGTAGATTGACAGTCATTATGGCCACCATTGTGACTATCTTGAAAATATTGTTATCTTGGCTCCTTCCACATGGATGGCTGTATTGATATGGGAGTTTACACCATTTGACTTTGTGATACCTAGTTGGTCCTAAATGAAATGGATTTGAACTGTACATCCATTGCGGCTGTTTTGAAAACTTTGCTGTCACTACTTCCTCAGAATGGATGGTTACATTTTACGATACCTAAATGAAAAGAGTGCCAAGCTGACGTCCACAGCAGCTCATTTGAACATCTTGTTATTGCAGAAGAGTATCAGAGATGGTTTCAGCACTCAGCAGTTACAAGTAAGGAATGGTCTTATCTAGAATTCCTGAAAATTCTTTTTACCCAGTAGAGTGTCATTACTTTTGAATGACTGTTGTTACTGAATACAACACAAAGCCCTCTCCCCACAGGTGCCATAGTGGCATGCCTTGAGGTGAGCTAATGAAATTTGAGAAACATTTTTGTTATATATAAATGACCTGAATTGATTTTTGGGTTTACAGCAGTTTTTCTTTTACATATTTTTTCTGTATTGCTCATAGACCAGAATAACTTTTTGATAGTCTGTTGTCCATCATCTGTCATTTGTCCATTCATTAGTACAAGTATATTATACTGATGCTTTTAGTTTGTCCTAAGTAGAAAGAAGTGCCACTCAGACATCCAAAATGGCCACCACAGTGGCTAGCTTGAAAATAGTATTACCATTACTCCTCCAGATCCAGTGATCCTGTCACATGGTACATTGAGAGACTTCTTATGATGTCCTAAATGAAAATCAGTTTTATTTGCACTCCTCAATGGAAGGTCTTGTATTAACATGAAGTTTCACCACAAGAAATCTTATGGTGTCTAGTTGGTCTAATTAAAAATGGTGGTGATCTTAAATGTAAGATGGCCACAATGGTGGTCATCTTAAAAATCTTACCATTACTTTAAAATATTAGTAGTTAAACAGAAAAACAGTCACATTTTGGATTCCTGGAAATTCTGTTCACCCATTAGAGTATCAGTCCCACCATAATATGTAGCATATAATGTTATGACATTAATCTGCCCAGTTTTGTCCTATATTGTTTCTGCACAATAACTTGAGCTTTCCGCAATCTACCATTACCAAACTTAATTTTTTTACAAATTTGACTAGGCATTAAATGTAAAGGTTATTGTGACTTTAAGAAATGTGGATTTTGCACAATAGCATTATTTTAGAGCAAGTTCCTTGAACAGAATTTCTATGTGACTATATAGATTTTGAGGTCTAAATGTCAAAGGTCAAGGTCATAGTGAACCCAATAAGAAAAAAATGGTTTCTGCATGGTGGTTGTTGTTGTTTTAGTGCTTAATGCCATTTTTCAGTGCAAGAGACATGGCAGCCAGTATAACTAGTGTTGTACTAGTGCTTATTTATGAGACAATTAAACGGAACCGGCATGTAAATACCATTCATTGTACTCTTGTTTATCTTGTTAGTCCGAATAAGCAAAACCACTTGAGGTAGACAATTAAATTTGGTATGCACATTTGTATGTGTTAAATTAGATATCTAACCTCTATTCCAATGTAGGATGCAGAGAGGATGGAGAAGGTATCTCAGCGAATCAATGATCTTGAGACCATTAACATCAATACCAAGCTTTTGAGGGAGATGATTGGCCACTACAATCCCTCCACAACATCACAATCTGAAAAGGAGACCATGAAGGTTGGTATCTATATTACAAAGATAATCATAATGACAGTGGTTGGTATCTATATTACAAAGATAATCATAATGACAGGGGTTGGTATCTATATTGCAAAGATAATCATAATGACAGTGGTTGGTATCTATAATACAAAGATAATCATAATGACAGTGGTTGGTATCTATATTACAAAGATAATCATAATGACAGTGGTTGGTATCTATATTACAAAGATAATCATAATGACAGTGGTTGGTATCTATATTACAAAGATAATCATAAAGACAGTGGTTGGTATCTATATTACAAAGATAATCATAATGACAGTGATTGGTATCTATATTACAAAGATAATCATAATGACAGTGGTTGGTATGTATATTACAAAGATAATCATAATGACAGTGGTTGGTATCTACATTACAAAGATAATCATAATGACAGTGGTTCAGCTGAATGGAACTGCAGATGAACCAGAGTTAATTTCCCCACAATTTTTGACTTTTATAGATTTTAATCCCCATAATTCTTATGGCATAGTATCCATTCTATGTTATCAGTTAGTATTACTAAAAATAGTTTTAAAAGAACTTTATGGTTCTACTAAAATTAGTAACAAAACATATAGTCAGTTTTAATGTTCTTTTATATGTCAAGAAGACAAATCCAATTTAGGTAAATGATTAGACCTGATAGTTATTTCTATTGTACATAGTTCAGCTAATTGTAATACTTAAATTAATAGTTGAAAGGAAACTGAAATTTTGAAAATAATGTTTTTTACATTTTTTATTTTACTTCTCAAGCTATATGTAAGAAATTAACATTTAGACTAATATTAGGATGACTTCAGTCCTCCAAGCCATTACTATTCCCATTACCCTTGTTCATTACTGAATGCACCTTTTCAGCACCTTTGGTGTTAATTTAGCCCAAAGTCTGTTACATGGATATGTCTTTGTTGCCACTTGAGATCCTCAAAATTTCCACATGTAAAATCAAATTTTTCATATTT
This sequence comes from Sinohyriopsis cumingii, assembly GCA_028554795.2. Taxonomy (NCBI): domain Eukaryota; kingdom Metazoa; phylum Mollusca; class Bivalvia; order Unionida; family Unionidae; genus Sinohyriopsis; species Sinohyriopsis cumingii. The sequence continues at coordinate 17,556,151 of CM068826.1, forward strand.
AAATTCATTTTAGTTGAAATACCAAATTTTGGTTGAATAGCTCTGCCCTGACCCCAGAAAAGGTACTTTTTTGCAAACAGTTTTTCGTTAGGTTAGCCTAGCAGAAAAGGAAGTGCATGAACTATGCACATTAATGACATCCAGTCATTTAAATTATTTATTAATTTCCACTTTATCTTTGTTTGCATTATATTTAGAAACAAATTCAAAGCATACTTTAACAGATTTGTAATAAATGTTATGATGACCATGTGTCTTAAATGACAAAAATATTTTAAAACCATGAAAAAACCTAAAACTAACCTAAAATTTTAAAATTCATTTTCACTTCTGACCTTGATAACATACATTTTGACATTTAAATGCAAACACAGACCACTCCTTTAGCATAATTTGTTAGCTATAAACACAATACTGCATGTTGAAGTCATTCCTATGTATAATCGATTAAAATAAAGACTCATTGCTATCATTCAGTTCGTAAAGGAAATGGATAGTTACATTGATAAATTTCATTGCATCGACTTGGATTGAAATCAAAGAGTGATCAGCTCATGAGTATCCATTGAATAAATACATTATAACAAGGTTGTTTAAAGCACCGCACAATAATCCTACTCGATTTGTTTGTTTTTTTAAAAGTGTTTTTAGCTTATAATTTGTTCACTTGGCCCATTGTGCAGTTAAGCAGTAATAGAACTTACACCCATGCAGCAGTTATCAATGGTCACTTACTGTAAAATCACAGGATGTGAATGAATAGAAGGAGAGTCAAGCATTTAGTATGACCAGATTGCCAGAAAAAGGCAGATAAAATCATTAAGTGTAAAAAAAATAGCATTTGCCCTACTTGTTTTAAAGTAGGGAAAAAAGTACTTTTCCTACATTTGTGATTTGGAAAATTGTACTTATCTGACTTCAAAATATGTAGTCCCGAGCATCAGTTAATGGGAAAATTTTACTTATTTGACTTCAAATTGTGTAGTCCCGAGCATCCGGGATTTGATCAGCCCTACTGATAAATATATTCCCTTTTGTTGAGTGTGTTTTATGTTTATTGGATGTTTATTGCCATCTCTCCGATAAATATCTCGCCTGGGTGTTGGCATCCCACTCAAAGTTTCCCTGTCTAATATATGAGCTATGTAGCTGGTAAATTGTGGGCTCCAAAGTCAACGCTTCCTATTTTATTAACAAGCTCTCTCAATTCCTTTCATAGGGTGTCAGATATAATGCATACAGAATCATCCCATGAGTTACAGTTTTTAGATTACAACTGTTAACATACACAAAGCAAATTCATCTATTATTAGGTAACTTCGGAAAGGGGGGGGGGCTGATTTTCTTTTGAGCTGAGATATTGTATTTTTATCTCAAGATAATTATTTTTTAAATGAAGTAATGGAAATATTATGCCATTCTTTTTCTTTAGATCAATGCAAGATATTTTTCCAGCAATTGCCAGATGGAATCTTTTTTAATTAAAAAAGTCAGGCCCCTCCAGAACATTAAATTGTTGGTCTGTAATGTATTTATGCTTTATCTTGGTATGTAATTATTCATGGTACTAAGCTCTTATCCTGGCCAACATTCACTCGAGAAAGTGTGAGATTATCCATATGGAATGGTCTCTTCATCTGTCAGTTTTTCATCGGATTTGTGAGCTTTGGGGGCACCTGATGATCACCCTTTTTAGCTACAAACTTCCCACCTTTATCTCAGCAGCTCTGGACCCAGAAGCTTGGACCATGGCTGTGTTGTAAATCAGTTGGGAGGTGTTATGGGCCTTTGCCTATCACCCCATGGTCTTTGCAGCAAACATAATACAGAAGGTAAAGGATCAGAATTGCAATACGAGTCTGAAAGCCCCAATCAGATAGGACAAGTCCTGGGTCAGTGATCTCAGAGAGCCCCTATTAGATAGCAGACCTGCCATCTCTTATGATTTTGCCATAGGTCTTAAAAAAATTACACAAAAAATACAGACTTACAGCATAATAGCAAAAACTACAGAAAAATGTTGCCAAAAAATCTGGATAATTGGTTCATCCGTGTTTTATTTTGGATCTGGGTTTCATATTAGAATTTGTAAAATTAGGGAGCCAGAGTAACTTTGCAGCAGCACCCCAGATGCTTTAAACTGTATCTATTTGTTCATGTGAAGCGTCTGCATGATCAAACTGTTGATTATAGAATTTTTAAAAATGGTGTCCAGAAAGTGATGCATGTTTACAACGAAAGGAAAAGAAAACCTCTAGAAAAGTGTTAACAATCAACACAGAAGAATAAAAAGGATTATTCAGATTCTTGTGAATAAAAGCTTTAAAGGACACAATTACATTTATTGGACATCATGTGCCAGTTTGAGTATGTCTCATGGCAGGAGATATGAGAGATGGCAACAAGCCATTGAGCTGCATATGGTTTGGAACTTGAGTTTGTGCAGCTGTACTAGTGGTAAATAAAGTCTTTGTATACTTTACAAACATTTCAGTTGAACATAATGTTTATCGTCGATGCGTCAAACTTTTAATTACATTTTCCAGCTTTACAGTATTAGTTATTGATATTTTGTTACACCTTACTGAAAACTAGTCAGTCTTATGGAAAAAAATCAACTGCCTTACTGAGATGGACTCATCAGGGCTGGCAGATCTGAGATAGGACAAATTCTGGGTCAGTGATCTCTGAGAGCCCCTATCAGGTAGGAGAAGTCCTAGGTCAGTGATCAGACACAATCTAGTGATAGATGTCATATGATTTGCTGTTGGTCCACAGTGACTTGGTTAGGACTTATCCCTAACCTAGAGAAATCAGGTCTAATTCTTTTTAGCATTTTATTTACATAATTATGAATTTCCTTACCTCTTTAGTTGAGTTTATGTTTCCTCAAAGAATACACAAAATCCTGGACTTTGCAGAAAAATAGGTCACTATGAGCTCACCTTGATCTGTTTCTTCTGGGAGCCATACATTTTATGGTAGAACTGATATCCCAAGGGTGACTACATCTTTTTCCTTTTAAGTGTCACTTCTTGGCAGTCTGGAAGCCACCATCGGATTCACTGTCATATCATATTTCTCTAGGGTTAACATTTCAAGTGGTGGTATATTCAAGAAAAGTTTCTGATGGGAGGTCCTATGCATGCCACCAAACCCCACTACTGTCTGCTGTAGACCAACACTTCAGATTCATGGGGGGGGAGGCTTATTTAGAGCCAGAACAAGTACTTTGCTAAGGACATTGGTGACAACAAGAGAGTCTTAAACTATTTAAAAGTGAAAGCCGTGTTTTCACCCTAAAAGTAGAAGTCGAAGAATCTACTCTTGCAACACAGAGGTACTCTGTTTCACACCAATCCTCAGATTCTTTGCCTTCCATCAGCCTCCCTCCATACTGACAAATTCAGAATAACAATTGTAAAGATAACATTATTGATATTAAAAAGTAGTTTTCTGTGATAGTAAAACTAATTTTAATTTTGTGATATTTACCTGTCACTATTTGATGCCCTTTTCCCACCCACTCTGATATCCTTCATTAGCCAGTGTCATTAAAAAGACTGATGATGTGCTGTTACACATGGGCCAATGACAGGTATTCAGAATGGTTCAGTGCACATATTATTATAATTTCTAGAACAGGATGATGATGCATCTAGCAGTGAGCAAAGTTTTTCTATTTTGAAAGGAATAAGCTTAACAATAGTGACTGGTAAATATCTCTTAATTAAAGTAGTTGTACTCCCCATATAAACTAAATTTGCTAAAATACTGGTTGCATTAGAGATGTGGCTTTTCTAGAGGGGTACTTTTGAGTACAATCTTGTTGATACCAAGAAATTCTGGCCATAAAAAGTGAGTGGATACTGGTTGGAGGGTGGGGTGGGAGGGAGGATGCATTCAAGACAGTAACCGTTCTAACTGGAATATCTTTGACTTGAGTACATTCAAACTATTTGCATAATCTCAGCATAAAGCATATTTTGTCATGTACATTAAAACTTTGAAACTTTTAAATGTCCAAAAACCATATATTTGGGTCACAGTAATGAAAAAACCCCAGTACAATACCAAATACAATAGCTGCCCTTGCACTCTTTTTGAAGTTGTTTAGGAAAATTGGAATGGTTTCCAATTCTTTTCTAATTACTCATTTGTATCTCAGTCAGTATTTAAGAATTCTTTCATGCTTAAGAAATAATAATAATATTAATGTTAATAATAATATCAATGTAGCTGACAAGAACTAATTTTTCTTGGGGATTTTTATCATGTACAGATGAAAGTTCAAAAGGTGCTAAGTTCAAGTATTTACAAATGATCATCCTTGAAAACAAACCTTAAAGAAAAGATGCAGAGGAATATGTCGATATACGTATTAATAATTAATTATATTGAGTCTCCATGTAAAGATTTTATTAATTTTCTTGAGTGTTCAGTGATGTTGCATTTTTCACAAGTTTTTGGAAAACTATTTACTGTTCTAAGATTACATAAAATTATCAACTTCAGCTCCAACTGAGCTGATTATTCTGATATCTGATTGGCTAACATCAAACGAGGGACCAATCCAGCATTAGAATCTTGAGTTGAATCTGAGTTTGAATATGATAACTGTATGTAATCTTGAGAAAGGATCATTGGGATGGAATAGGAAACTGTTATTCAGTAATGTTTGGTTTTGGTATTTAAAAGGTTTTGTTTTTCTTAAAGCAGAAACATACCCTAATATACAATGATTATGATATAATTACACATTTTTAACCAAGCCTTTGTAACAAACATTTAGACAGGTTAAAATTGCATCATGTGATAAAACTAAAAGCTATTTATTCCTAGAGATTCTTTCCTTTTTTCAATAACTGTTTATAATAATAAGAACTGAACTTTGTCTTTCACAGGTTTCATAAAGTGTTGAAGTTTGAAAATTGATTACACACTGTCAACAACCTTATCTTCGTTATGGCCGCTCATGCAGAGTATAATTGATTTTAAAGCTTCATAACTTTATGAACACTGTTCATAAATGAATTTGGGTTTATTCATACATGTCCTTTTTATAACTAATGGGATAAATATTATTTTTCAGGAATTGTTTGATTCACTTGAGAAATTGAGACCAAAGTTGTTTCGTCTTGCCAGTGAATCTGATGAAAAGGATTCTGATGGACTAAGTATGCCAGATTTTCTTCTCTGTATCACCTTGTTTATAACCTGCCAATATTTAATCTAAACTTCAATCATTGTTAGTGTTTGAATAGCTGATATATCAAATGTATGTCTTGGTATTTGACTTCCTATACATGTCCAGGCTGGTAATGTATTTGCTGTGCATGCCCAGACTGGTACTAGATTTGCTGTGCATGCCAAGACTGGTACTAGATTTGCTATGCATGCCCAGACTGGTACTAGATTTGCCATGCATGCCCAGACTGGTGCTAGCTTTCCTATGCATGCCATACTGGTACTAGATTTGCTATGCATGCCCAGACTGGTACTAGATTTGCCATGCATGTCCAGACTGGTACTAGATTTGCCATGCATGCCCAGACTGGTGCTAGCTTTGCTATGCATGCCAGACTGGTACTAGATTTGCTATGCATGCCCAGACTGGTAATAAATTGGCTATGCTTGCCCAGACTGATAATAGATTTGCTCTGCAGCACAGACTAAATCCAGATGATCACCCATACAACATTCTTTGATTCAGGTATACTTAAAAAATCTCTATTCTCTCATCACATTGCATTTAATATGTAAATGGCACAATTTGTGGTCACTTGAGTGTTCTTCATTGGCATGTTTTGTTATATTCACAATTTCATGGATATCTCATGATCTGTCATGTCCATCTGAAAAAGCCACAGTGGGTCAGCAGTTAGCATGCTGTGCTTGTGACTGAAAGGGTGTGGGTTTGAATCCTATCATCAGAAAAGCCTGGTTCAGCTACCATGGTGTTGCTCAAATATGTTCCTGTGCCTTAAAATACAAAGATTAAACCAACCCAAACCATCAGTTCATCCATCTCTCAATGCATGCAGCAATTTTTTGTCCAAAATTCTGAACTCTATATACACTGATGGAAGGAGAGTGATTATTTTGAATCTGTTTTTATTGGTTTAAAGTTTTATATGCTTGCCAAAGGCAGATTATATTATGTTATGATGTCCTTGAGGTCTGCACCATTTATCCTTACAAAACTTATTTAATGCATTTTTGTGTATGAAAGAAACTATTAATTTTGGGGTGAAACATCAAAGTTGACAATTTCAAATATACATTACTTGAGTCCACAATCAACAGTTATCAGACTTTGTGGATGGCTTGCACCTGGAATAAAGAAGAACCCTATCAGTTTCAAGCTCAAAAGCTGCAAGATCAGGGTTGCTGTGACTGAAAGAAGAAAACTTGTTTCTATACAGTAACTTAATTGCTCCTGCAAAAAAGTTTCCAAATTTTGTGGATAGCTTGTACTTGTGGCTAAGAAAGAACCTTATCAATTTTATGGTCAAAAAAAGGCCAAAGGTTTAGGTCACTGTGACTGAAAGAAGAAAAGTGCACAATAACTTTAGTTTTCCACTATCCATGGTTACCAAAATTTGGGATGATTAGCACTTTAAATTAGGAAGAACCCCGTTGATTTGAGCTCAAAAGGTCAAAGGGCAAGATCACTCTGACTGAAGAAAAAAATTGGTTTTGACACAATAATTTAAGTTGTCAATCATCTTTAGTTATCAAACTTTGTAAATGGCTTGCATTTGGTAAAAAGAACACTTTTTTATTTTGGAGTCAAGGTCACTGACTGAAAGAATGAAACTGGTTTATGCATTATAGCATTAGTTCTGTATCACATACCTCAACCGAACTCTGTAGATGGCTTGCATGTGGGGTAATGAAGAAGCATATTGATTTAAGGTAAAAAGGTCAAAGGTCAAGATCATTGAAGGAATAAAATCAGTTTTCACAAAGAAACATTAGTTCTACAGGATATACCTCAACCAGATTTTGTGGATGGCTTGTACTTGGGGCATGGAAGAAGCTTTGTGATATAAATTTTAAAAGGTTAAAGGTCATTGTGATTGAAAGAAGAAAAATGGTTTCTGCACACAATATCAAATAGGACTGTTAAACATGAGGCAAGTGTATAATGTGCCATTCATTTGTTTGAACAGGTCAGGTGCTCCGTGCCAATGATGATGTAATGCTGGTGATGAGCCTTTACCGACATAAAGTGGAGGAAGTTGAAGAAAATGGACATCCAGAAGGAAATAAACCAGGTAGATTAAATTTTGTCAGATATTGGGGTATTGCAACTCTCTTTCTGTGTCTCTGTCTGTGTGTGTGTGTGTGTGTGTGTGTGTGTGTGTGTGTGTGTGTATATATATATATATATATTCATTCACTTTGCTTTGTTTGCTTTCCTTGTAACTTACCATTACTTTTGGAGGCCATATTGCAAATCAGTTCTGGCTTATGGATGGAATATGTATATCCATGTCTGTCTGGAGTGAACACTGAGGTTAGGGTTAGTGTTTAGGTCCATTTTTGCAGACACTGTTGCTTGTTGAGTCTTGTAAGTTGTTCATTAGATGTGTCACATGGATTACCACACCTTTCAGTGTGATATTTCATGGTTCATTGATTTATGCTTTCCATTGTGTTGCACTTAGTTTTTCAAACTTAGGATTTGCATTTAGTTGGTATTTAAATGTGTCAACCTGTAGTTCTGCAGAATACTCTGCAAAGATTGGTACTCCATGACTAAGAATAAAGTTTACAGTATACATGGTTTGCAGACAGGCCATATAGTCATTTATGGTTTTCTTGTCAGGAAGTAGTCTCAGATTAAAACATTTAAGCTTTACTATAAAAATAAATCTATTCTGATCTAATGAATAGGTATTAATTTTAATTTGTATCTTTGTATCTTCATATTATTTGCAACATGTTCATATTTGTATGTAAAGTATCAAGGAAACATTTTTGTTGTTGATAAGAGCCAAATTAGGCATGGTAGAAGATTAATTAGATTTTTGTTCCATTGAAAACTTGAATATATATTGAAGATGAAAGTAAAGCATATTATTTAACAAGATCTTAGGAAATATGTGATTAAACAGGGTTAAGAAATAGGGCCCTGAGGCTACAACAATTCCAGATCTAGGGAATGATTTTTAGCTCTACCAGTCATAAATCATGTCCATCACACATAATTCATCATCCATCCATTTGTTAGCACAAGTTTTTTATTGCTATTTTGTTTTGACTACTTGCAGGATTGCCATGAAAATTGACAGTTTATTCTATAGGTTAGTTAATGCTAAATGAAAACGGTGCTGCTCAGACATCTATATGGCCATCACTGTGGCCATCTTGAAAATCTTGTTATTGCTACTTAGAGAAAGTCATATCAGCATTGTGTTTTCCCATTATTACGCATTTGTTAGTTTTAATAGAGATGCTTTAAGAGAGATTTCTCAGTTTTGGGCTTTTTACACTGATGTCAAGTTATTTTGTTGTAGCCAGATTTTAAGTTACAATTTTCTTCAGATCAATTGGATTTCAAAAGGATTAATTCTTTTTTCTCTGGAAATATTTTGAGAAGTGCTCACACAGAAAGTTTGGAAAGACATTGCTTACGAATTTAATTTGGATTTCCAACACCAGAGTGCCATTATTTGTATTTTTACAAGGAAGTGTAGATCAGCACAGTACTAACTACAGCATACGTCATCGTCATCCATCTGGGATTTTACATTAGGATTCGAATTTGAAATTATTAGAACATTTATTACTTGGACTTTTGCAATTTAATTTGTAGATTATTCTTAGATTATTTTTGGATTTGATTCTTGAAACCATAAGTTCTTCTCCTTTTTTCATTTTTACAGAATTTTTCCAGGAAAATAAATTAATTGTTAAATTTTAAAAAGCTTGTTGTTTTCACTCTTTCTCTGTTACTGTTTATTCGAGCCTAAACACGTAACAATGGTCACTGTGGCAGCCATCTTGAAAATTTTGTTATTCATTCTGAATGAAAAGCAATTTTGAGATGATGTTTACACTAAAATACTTATTATGTCTAGTTGGTTCTGACTTAGAATAAAGCAGATCTGATGTTCAGCACACCAAGGCCACCATCTTGAACATCTTGTTGTTGCTACTCCTTCTGAATGAAATGTTCAATCAACATAGGTTATCACCAGAAGATTTCTTATGATGTCTAGTTGGTCCTAAATGAAAACTGTACCACTTGGATATCTGATATGCCTGGCACACAGAGGCCATCTTAAAAGTCTTGTTATTGCTACTTCTAATAAATGGATGGTCATATCAAATGGCAGTTTCACTAGTAGACTCCTTATTTTGTGAAGTTGGTCCCAAATTAAATTGGTGCCTATCTGATGTTCAATATAACCACCATTGCAGCCATCTTGAAAACCTTACTATTACTATTCTTCATGAAAATCATATCAAGATAGAGTTTTCAATAGAGTCTTCAATAGAAAATGAGTTTTCATTAGATAGGCAGCAATTTAAAAAATCTCCTAATGCTGCTAGATGGATTGTTATGTTGACATGGGTTTTCATCAAAAGACTTACGATGATGTCTGATTGGCCCTACATGAAATTGGTACCAACATTACATCCAGTATGGCTGTCACAGTGGCTACTTTGAAAATCTTTTTATTGCTAAAAAATATTCCACTTGGATTCAACACTTGGCAGTTAAAATGAAGAAATGGTCTTGATTTCCTGGAAATTCATTTTGGCCAGTAGAGTATTAGTCCCTTTGAAGGTCTCTTGTTTTAATAGTTGGTAGCCCAGTGGGCTATTACATTAAATATATGAGATGTGCCAGTAGAGTATCAGTCCCTTCGAGGGTTTCTTATTTTAATAGTTGGTAGCCGAGTGGGTTATTACATTAAATCTATGAGATGTGCCAGTAGAGTATCAGTCCCTTCAAGGGTCTCTTGTTTCAATAGTTGGTAGTCCAGTGGGTTATTACATTAAATCTATGAGATGTGCCAGTAGAGTATCAGTCCCTTCGAGGGTCTCTTGTTTTAATAGTTGGTAGTCCAGTGGGTTATTACATTATATCTATGAGATGTGCCAGTAGAGTATCAGTCCCGTCAAGGGTCTCTTGTTTTAATAGTTGGTAGCCCAGTGGGCTATTACATTAAATCTATGAGATGTGCCAGTAGATTATCAGTCCCTTTGAGGGTCTCGTGTTTTAATAGTGGGCTATTACATTAAGTCTATGAGATGTGCTACACTTTTTCAAAATATATGAATCAAAATATTTCCTAAGGAAGAATAAATATTATTTACTTGTAAGAAGGAGGGAAAAAAGTCTTGACGTGAATAGCAGATTGTTTTGATATTAACATTTACCAGACCCTGTTCTGTCTTATGCAGGGCCGGAGAATTTAATAGATTTTATATTTGAACAATAGAACATTTGAAATGATGTCACGATTCCTGGCATAAGTAAGAAGGATGGATATTAGCAATCAACATTATTTGTCACTATAAAGCTACAGAGTTTTGTAGATTAAGAATTAGTTGTAGATCCCATTGGCTGAAGTTTCATCCTGTAACTTTATTTTTTAAAGAAGAACAATATCCATGTTAGTTATAGAAATGGAAAAATTGGGGCCCGGTTGCCCCAACCAGGTCAAAAATGGGGTCATTTTGAAAGAAGAAAAAAAAAACATGACACAAATACCCTTACATGGTATTCTGTTTCAGAAGTTCAAACACGTTCATTATAAAGGAACTCACACCATGGATTTATTAATTTCTGCGATAAATATACACTTTACCAGAATTTCATACTTTTAATCATTTGTTGTAAAAGCAGACTCAGCACATTTTCAAAAATTTCCATCTGTTAATAAGCTCTGTTCATTGTTCAGGACACTGGAATTTAATGAAAAGGGAGGTTATACAAAAAAACAGTGCAGTAGTCTGATTCATCAGCGACTGATTCAGAGTATATAAAGTAATATGAATATTTATTGCAGAAATGAATAAACCCATAACTCATGTCCCTGTGGTCATCATCAGCCTTCCCTTTTGTGAGCCTTCTATACTGGGGATTGAATTCCTATGCTTGAGTAACCATTCCTCAGTGCAATTTATTTTGGATATTTGAATCTTCAATTTTTCCTGCATGTTTGCTGTTTGGGAAAGAAATGAAGCAGTATATTTGCTAACACTGTTATCTTCTCTACTGTACATTTTCTATCAGTGATCATCTGTGTAGTCTTGGTTTCTGCCTAAGCTGATCAAACTCATTAAAACATTTATGTCAACCAATTGAGACCACTTCAGTGGCTTAGTGGTTTGAGCATCTGCCTTGGATGCAGGAAGTCACAGGCTCAAATCACAGCCAAGTCATACCAAGGACTTATAAAAATGGTACTAGCAGCTGCCTCACTTGGTGTTCAGCATTTAGAAGTGAGTGTTAGGACTGTTTGGCCCAGAGTCAGGATAATATGACTGGGTGGGACATGATGCTACATGTCTGCGTCATGATGCCCCAGTGCTAGACATCACTATAAACTGTCACACTGCAGACGATATGACTTTAAAATTGTCAAAGCTACATTAAAAATGCAAATCACACACATAGACACACTTGTCAACCAACTGAAATGTCTTATTCTTCTTTGGCTGTGAGCACACCCTATTCAGTAAGCTTGGGATGCTCTCGATTCAGTCAAAAATCAGTTGTAAAGCTTTTATATCTCATGGTGTCTTCTTTATGGACTGATAAGGTGCCATGGAGGGAATTTTCATGTGCCAGTGTTGAAAAATAAGTGTCATTTACACAGGGACATAGTCTATAATGAACCCATGTAGTGTATGACTAATGAAAGATCAAGTTATTAAATGATATTAACAAATAAATATGAAATTATTTTAGTTATCTACAGTGGTTAAAAAAAGGTGGATATTGATCCACTTTCACTAATTTATTTTTGTGTGCGTGCATTGGATTTTATTAAATACCTATACAGTTTCATTTGAGCATGGTGATTGAAGGTAATAATATTGAAAGAGATATTTTGAAACATGGATAGAGCCTCATGGCACATGTTCATATTTATAGATTTAAAACATACTTAATCTCTACCATCCATGACTTTAATCTATTTATGCCTTCATATTTTCTGTATATCTTTAAACATTTTTGTTTGTTTCTTTGTTTGATGGTGGCAAAATCATATTTTCTTGCCTTTTAATGTTTAGACATAATTTTGAAAGATTTTTATTTATGTGTTTTCTCACACAGCTATACAAGATAGATAAATACCATTTAAACTTACTAGTAATTATATGTAACCTTGACAAGTTGCATGTCTAATCCAAATTGATGAAAATTTTTTGGAGAACCAAGTGTCAGTATTTATTAGCTCACTGGCACTGATATAATGAATAATAATTTGTTTCTAATTTACACATCTGTGGATAAAAAAATCCCTGTTATAAAGATATTAGAAGTCTTTGCTAACCCTTCTCATACGAGATGAACTTTCAGGTGAAATTATTCATCTTGACTAGTTTTTGCAATACCTCCATTGTGGATAATACTAATGCCTGTACCTAGCCATTGGTTTCAGGGGATAATAATGTATTTAAAAGAAATATATTAAAGAAACAAATCCTTTTTTCATGCCGCATGTTAGGAATTTTGAAGTATTCGAGTCTAATTTAGTTTGCTATTAGTTCAGTTGTTCATTGACCTTTTTTGACATTTTGCAGATTTTAGTCTTGTCCACAGCGTAGGTGTTAAACAGAATTTTCAAGATGGCACCATTCAGTTTCCTCCTTTAATTTTCTTCATTTGTTTTTACCATTGAGATTTTTATATCTGCCAATGAGTAATATAATTTTAAAGAAATTATAATTATATCAGTGTCAGCAAGCTTCCAAATTTCAACAATTTAGTTCATACATGTAACTTTTAATGGGGGGGGGGCACTGAATATAATATTTGAAGATGTTTTAAGATAGAGGAAAAACCAACTCTTTTTGCCATCCTAAGATATGCAGAAAATATGGTATACACCGTTATTAATTTATCTTTATATTCAATTCATTTCCTTTCTAGATGGCACATCCCTGCTTGACCTGACTTTTGATCCATCATCTCCCAGCAATAACTTTTCCTCCTCCTCCACTTCCTTTTCCCAGGGTGCATCAGGTTCACACAAACATCATTCTGAGCCAGTGTCCTCAATAGATGACGACCTCCTAGCACTAGGTAAACAGGTTCAATGACACAAATTTGTCTTGCACATACATGAACAATTGTAAACATTGATTTTGTGTCATGTGATCCCAAGGAAGACTTTTTCAGATGTTGTCACAGGAGGGGCACAGTTAATTTGTCAACATTTGTCCCTGCAAGTCAGTAAGAAAAAAGTAAACAAAATGAATAAACATGATAGACAATAGTTGGCATTCCTAAAGCATTAAAGTATACTGATATGTGTAGCACACGTACAATAATCCTCCAATGCAGAATAATTCTGTTTATAATGCAGATTTTAGATACAAATTCAAAATTTCATGTTTGAAAATATTGCTATATGTACATGCTTATAAGACAAGTCCATCTGCAAAATGCACAGACCCATATCCGCTGTCACATATATCTAAATATATATAAATATATAGTGCAATAAGCTGACAACTAGAAGTGAAAAACTGGTATCTGACAGTTAGATACTAGTTTTGTACTGTTTGTTGTCAGTTTAATGCACTTATCTTAATCAATCCATGACACACTAGATCTCTTGCTGGATCCAGTGCACTTGAAAGGACAGTTATTCACCATATGATCTGTATTCTTTCTCTCTCTCTCTCTCTCTCTCTCTCTCTCTATATATATATATATATATATACACACACACACACACACACACAAACAAAGATTGGTATATTTTGCATAGTTATAAGGATCCAATTGATTTTCCCTGTCAGAGACAAGGAGTGTGATTGAGACTATTTCCATCAGAAGAGTTTAGCTTCAAATGATTGAACTTCCTGTTGATCTGGAAAATATTACGTGTATAGTGCAGTGTTATATATCCTTTATTGTCTTTCTTGCTAATGCGTAGCACACCAGGAACAATGATAATACATGTATTGACAAATCAAATGAGCCCAGTATGTTGGTTAGTTGGTTTGTAATGGCACTTCAACACATTATTGGCTTTACCATGCAGAGGGAATGGGAGTCGAGTGTCTTTCACATGGACACTAGAGAAATGTGCAGATTATGCCAAGTTTTTACATGGTAGGCAGTGAAGCATGAGAACTAAAGTAAATTTGCTTAAAGTCATGCATATCAAATTGTAATCTGAAAAGTACACCATTTTTATTTGACTGTTATCCCTTATAGTGCTTGTAGCTACATAAGTTATGCCACCAGTGAAGGTCATGTAGCATTTGTTGTGATGTGTCTTTTTGCAGATCAGCAACTGTTGACACTTTTGGGTATTTTGGCATGACATGAATGGTTGATGAACTAAATTTTTTATTGGCACATTGGGGCCAGGAACAAGTTTTTGTCATGCATTTATCAAGGAAGTTTTACAAATACATGTTTAAAATTTGAGCTACCTGGAAAACCCAACTTGGCTGTCACCCAGAATGGTTCAACTTCAGATAAGAGTTTCATTTGGCAATTACTGACAGATAATAGCTACGAGGATGGTGTTTTTAAATTTTCGAAGTATATCAGATTATTGGTAAAGTGCTGCTCAAAATACTAGTGATTTTGAACCTGAAAATAATATTGAATATGAATCTTGTAATCAGGATGGACAAAAACAGCATGCCAGTCAACTCCCTTTGTAGTAGTATTTTGAATCGTAGAAAAAGCAGAAGAGCATGCCAAATTAAAACAGGCAATTTTGTAAGTAGAGTGCATTTTTAATTTCTGTTCACAAGAAATAAAAATCTTGAGCTACAAACCATATAGCATTCTAGGATTTATGAGAAATTGTGTAAATAAGAATCTAAAAAGAAATTAAAAAGTAAGGATATTTGATCAAAATACCTCAGACTGAACAAGCAGACTAGGGCATTTATCACTTAAAACCTTTATGTAGCATTATGGAACAGATTAGAAATCTGGCATAGTAGTCAGCAAAGTACTGATTCAAGAAAGTGAAACTTTGGCAAAGCTCATGCTAGTGAAGAATCTTATTTTAGAGCAGAGATATCCAAGAGACAATACATGTTAGCTGTGGAAAATTGCACATAACAACCATAAAGAACAGTTTTCCAACTTGTTCAAGCTTGCTATGCATGTTCCCCTTCAGACAGTAGACTGTGAAAGGGGGTTCTCATAACAGAACAATATTCATACACAGATATAGAACAGATTAATCTTAGAAACAGTCAACATATCAATGCTTGTTCAGCTAGAGATATCTTTTGAGGGTTTTTGTGTCAATCAAACTCAGGAAGAAAGAGAGATAGATATTTAAGTGTTAACTATATATTGAACTGTGGCTGTTTCCTATCCACCAACCCAACTTTTTAAAACTCCTCCCTTATTCTGGTCACAAGTGAGAGCTCCCACATTTAGATACAATCCTGGCAGTATCTGACACTCTGAGGCAGCCAACCCGGGCTAGCTTGGGCTTGTATCAGACCCATGGTACTTGGAATATGTATACGACTTTCTACCCAAATGAGTTACTGCAACTCCTGTACAAGCCATTCGAAGCTGAATAAGTGTACAGATGTTTTTGACAGATAAAATATAATGAAGATAAAGGATGATATTGACAAAAATATCTTTAAAAATCATAAATAGAAAACATATTTTTAAAATACCATGTGATCAGAAAATAAAAAATACTGTCGTCATTAAGACTTTTTGGATTGGGACAACTGATACATAGCAGACAACTGATATATAGCAGACAACTGATACATAGCAGACAAGTGATGCATAGCAGACAGCTGATGCATAGCAGACAACTGATACATAGTAGACAAGTGATGCATAGCAGACAACTGATACACAGCAGACAAGTGATGCATAGCAGACAGCTGATGCATAGCAGACAACTGATACATAGCAGACAAGTGATGCATAGCAGACAACTGATACACAGCAGACAACTGATGCATAGCAGACAACTGATGCATAGCAGACAACTGATACACAGCAGACAACTGATGCATAGCAGACAACTGATACATAGCAGAAGAAAAGTGTGAGAACACAGTGAAACTTGTTTTAATAGTAGCAGTAGCTGATTCATACCTATTGTTTATTTTTTTGTGCTGAGAGCACCATCCAGTTGATGTGCATAATACATCCTCCCTTAGAGTGAAGAGTTGTCAGTATGATGTAATTTTAATTTATTTACTATATAAAGGAATAATGTCAACACAGTCTGGGAGAAAGTGTGGCCACAAGAAGTCATCTTGGGATGCTTATTCAGACTCTATTAAATGTTCCAAATGTGCAAGAAAAATATTGTTGTACATTTTGTAAATCATGGTCTGCCGAAAGCTGGAATTGTGCAGACTCCAGACACAGTTATCAGAGAAAGAAAAATTTCATTCTCCTCCTTCATCAAAATTTTACGGCTTATCTGTTACTGAAAATAACAGGTTTTCTGACCAGAATACCTCTCCCAGTACATAGCTACCTCCCATTTTTAAGGAGATACAACAACCATGGAGGAGATGTGCTGCTACTCCCATAGAGTGTCATTGCCTTTGCATTGTGGAGGATATGCAATACTCGTGGTGTGCCGCCCATTGAGGAGATGTACAGACTATTCCATAGCGTGTTTCTGCCTTCCTTGGAGGAGGAGGTCCACTGCTCTTATAGCTTGTTGCTGCCTGCCATTGAGGAGGAGGTGCACTGCCACAACCCAGTCAGAGCTAGTGTTGCACCCTCCCAATATGTGGGATTAGCATTAGACCTTCCTTAGTGATTCATCGGTCTTTGTCTGTTTGACTGTACCTATCCCTTCTGGGAACCTTAAAAACTGCTGCTGACTTGGTTCTATTAGGATGTCTTCATATGTGACCTCTACAGCTCCTCCTTCTCCTAAGGTGGAAACCTCACAAAGATTCTCTATCAACAGTGAGCTTTTTAGGACCAGCATATCATCACCATTTGCAGTGGTGGATGACAGATTCATAATTGAGTCCTCATGCATGTACCTAAATCCCACTCCTATCTGTTCACTAACATGTCAGATTTCGGTTCGGGTGCTCATTTGGAACCAGAGGGCATAGTTCAACAGGGATTTTAGACCCTGTCTTAATCATCCCTTTACATAAACAACCTAGAAATGAAGACTGTATGCCTAGCATTTCAAGGTTGCATCAGCAGAGTAAGAGTTTGATGTGTCATGGTCTCCTCTGACAACACATATTTTGTAGCTTGTGTCCAACATCAAGGAGGCACACGTGCCCCGTCTCTTTGTTGGAATTCTGGATCGTCCTGCAATGGGCCTGCATGGAGAACATGACACTCAGAGTTCAATCGGCCACCATGGAGAACATGACACTCCGAGTTCAATCGGCCACCATGGAGAATATGACACTCAGAGGTCAACATATTCTGGGAAAGAAGAATGTTTTGTCAGACTGTCTCTTTGGAGTCCCTTTTCTGGCTGTGGAGAAGACCCCTAGTGGATCTATTTGCAACCAGGCTCAACAACAGATTTCCATTTTATTTTTGACTGCTCAGGTGGCCCAGTGATTAGAGAGTCCATCTCAAATGCAGGAGGTTGCGAGTTCGAGCCCTGGCCAAGTCATACCAAGTCATACCAATGGCTTGTTTAAATGGTACTAACATCTGCCACACTAGGTGCTCAACATTAGGTTAGTGTTAGGACTGGTCAGCCTGGTGTCAGGATAATGTGACTGGGTGGGACATGATGCTACATGTCTGTGGCATGATGCCCGAGTGCTAGACATCATTATAAATGGTTTCACTGCAGTATGACTGAAAAGTTGTTCTAGCTATGTTAAATATACAAATCACTCACTCCAATTTATGTTTCTCCTGTCCCAGATCAAGGAGCTTGGGCAGTGGATGCATTCAGTCTCTGATGGGATTGGCTTTTCGCTTACACATTCCCATCCTACTGACTGATTCCTCAAGTTTTGCAAAAAGTCAGAACTTCCAATGCTTTGTTCATTCTCATAGCACTTCTGTGGCCTCATTCGTGATTCATTGATTTTCTAGACCTGTTGATTGCTTGACCCAGGTCTCTCTTTTCACAGGAGCGACCTTCTATCACAACACTGATGATCCCTTGTTAACTATGGGCCACATTCTCAATGTTCATGATTGGCTCATCTCAAGTGATCTCTCTGGCAGAACAGACTTTCAGGCTGAGTTGCCAGGTGCATCATTCAGGCCAGTAGAGCTACTACAACCAAGGTCCATGATATCAGGTGGAGAATCTTCTATGATTGGTGCTGTATGAATCAGAGTGATCCTAGCTGCCCAACTATAATTTCTGTTGCTGATTCCTTTGAGAACAAAAAAGCTCTGTATCCACTATCAAGGGCTATACAACTGCCATTTCAAATGTACTTAACTTCTCTCAAGGCACGGTAATTGGTTCGGATTCACACCATTCTCTCTTACGCCTTGATGAACTCTTTCTTGTGTTTTATGGTCATTAACCCAAACCTCCTATGAACCATTGAGTGAGGCTTCTTTTCAGGACCTCACTCTCAAGGCTGTGTTTCCACTTGTCCTCGTCTCAGCGCGACAACGAAGTGAGATTCATGCCTTATCTATTGACACTGGCTGTCTCCAGTTTAATGGGAATTACGATTCGGTTTCCCTCCTTTGTCAACCATGATATTTAGCCAAAAACCAATTACACCTCTCCCTCGATAATTCACGCACAACAGGGTCCACAAACATAGACCGCACTATCAGCGAGGCGCGAGTTACCGAGGAACCTCCAAAAAATTTTTAAAAATCGCTTTGACATCGAGAAAACCGGGAAGGGGAGGGGGCAGCATTTAATAGGGAACTGGGCTGTTTAATGACTGAATCCTCATTTTGCAATCACATCGATAATAATTTTTAATAATGCACTTTTTCTAATGAAGTTTTTTGTTATTCTGTTTAAATAACATTTTTAATCTCAAAATATCCAACATATGAAAGATCATTCCAACTGGTTTGAACAACCATCACGTGTATGCAAAAAATCTGTGTATTACATCATCTTTTTTTGTTTTCTTGATGAGTCTGGTTCCCGTACTGGTATTTAATGGTATCTTGCCAAATCGGTAGTCCACAATTTGGAAACTAGACTAACTGTTGATACACCACCAAACAAGATTCCTTTTTTTTCTTCAAAAACACGTGACATTTAATTCATGACACGTCTGCATCGAAACTCAATTTTTTATTGTTCAGTTTGTACACTGTTAATGTCGTGATTTCATTGGAAGTAATAATGAAACTTCTTATCATCCCTGAGGATATCTCTAAATCCTAGTTCAAGAATTCTCTGAAACTCGTTTGCCCACAATGGTCTGTATCTGTGAAATCAAGCTCTTTATTTTATGAAGTATTCATTTCGCTTTGCTGCCTTATCTTTGATCACAGTTATGAAAGAGTCGGTTAATTTAAGGTAGTTTCTGTTAAATACACAATAACATTTATTACAGTGTTCGATTGATTAAATGAAGTGAGTTCACCCGACATACGACCGAGGTCGCTAGATTTTAAGTTAGTCCGATTTTTATGCCTTTTAACTTTTCTTTTATTCCACCTACTTTTTTATTCAAAAGACATAATTAACGTGATAATATAAAGGAGACCAGCTTTTAATTCAGTGCAACAATACAACAAATACTTCCGCAAGTCAGTTATCAAAACAAGGTCGGCACTTAATTAGGTTCTCAGAGAAACGCTCGCAGACATAGCTGTTACGGTAGATTGACGCATTTTACGTTTGATTACAAGACAACACATTGCACTTATGACGATTACACTTAAAAGGAACTAAAAGATGGAATGAGAACACAAATTTCAATTGATAAAAAAATATTTAATTTGTATTTATTAAAGTACTGCCTCCACTCGGTGTAAGTGACATTTTCATTGATTGAAATTTCTTTACATATCATTAATTGGGGTGTACTAGGAATGTTGTTTGGAAAGAAAATGTAAAAAATTATATGAGTTATTTTTAAATTTGATGTTTCATAGTGTTGATTAAAATTTCCAAGTCCTATCTACTGCTTTCAATGATAAAACGAGCAATACATCAAAGTTAACGTTACCAATTTTGATCATGATTTTCTTCAAGTTCAACAAATAGGGATACATTTTTGGGGTATTTTCGGGTTTAAAAAATGGAATCCATGCCTGACACCGCGTTATAAGCAGGTTTGCGAGTTATCAGGGCACGAGTTATCGAGGGAGTGGTGTACCTTCCATACCTCTGTAGAAATCCCCAGTCTTAGTCAAATCTTTGCTGCTGATGATACTGATAGACCTTAATGCCCCATGAGGACACTCCATTTCTATCTTAAGGCATCCAAAGGAAATAGAAAGGGTAGGAAGCATAAAGTAAGGTGGCAGATACATTGTAATCTTTAATAAGATGCCAGGTTTTAAGAGATCACTGACATCTTACCTCAGTCTGTGTGGGTTCGAGTCTCAGGCTTACAATGTGGGTATGTGAGAAAGCTTGCCAGTAGCTTCCCATGGGTTAATGGTTCTTCCCTAAGTTTGCCTGGGTTTTTCCACCAAATATACTTGGCCACCTCATGTAGCCTATCAAATGATGAAAAATGGTATTAAACCCATAGCAACCAACCAACCAACCTGTTGTTAAGTGGGTTGACTGGGGCAATGAAGGTAAGTTCCTTCCTTAAGTGTACATTAGTAATAGCCATGAACCTTACAATCTGCAGATACTTCTTCATAGGGTATTGGTTTTCTTTTGGTTTATGCTTGATACAAACCATTAATTAAAAAAGCCAACAGAATCTGTCATCTGTAGACCTTCTTTTTAGATATTGTCAACAAAATTTAGTAGCTACAAAAAAAAAATTGTTTTTGGGGTGGGTTTTTTTTGGTTTACCAAAAACCATTAAAATTTATACTCCTGAAAATAAGTGAAAGTATATTGTACAGTTTCAATTACAGTGTCACACCCCATCTTTTGTAAATGTATCAATAATTGAAAATGTTCTGTGGTTGTTATCTCAATGTTGCAAGTTAATCATCCCAGTCCTTCATAGGCATGAAAAGTTATGTTACAGAGGATTGAGTATTAGTGATTGATTATTATTATAATTATTGATTATTATTATTATAATTATCGATTGATTATTATTATAATTATTGATTATCATTCCTGCAGGACTGGCTACCACAAAGTCAATAAAGGAAGAGAGCAGAAAGGGAGATGACTCTCTGCTTTCAGAGCTAGATGATCTTTTCAGCTACCCAACCATATCCTCAGCAAAACAGCAGCCAATGGTTTGTATAACTTTCATTGAGAGCTTTATGCTTTATATTCTGTCTTGAATCGGTCACTCTTCCTCTGGTTTCTTTTCTTTTGACATTTGATGACATAACATTGTGTTTTGTAGATTCTGAATGCCCAACTTGGCATCAAGAACAGCCATTTTGGGCTCCCGTTAATAGCAGGTCAAGATACATGTCAGGTGTATTCCTATAAATGATACATTACTCCATTTTCTGACAAACTGATCCAGACGTCTGCATTACTTACTAGCAATTTCCATTTCCTTATCACCACAGTTCAAGAACTTTTAAACATCAAATAAATTGACAAGCCCCACCCTCCCATCCCACACCATCCAGTTTTTTAGAAGTTAACTTTAGTTACGAAATCCAAACAAGCGCTTTGTTCCAAATGTTATGCAGTGTCATCAGATTCATACAGCATTGAAAGGATAAGTTGTCATATAGAGATCACAGACCATTTTTTAATTTCACACTATCTGCACACAGTTTAAAATGCACAAATCTGATGAATTATGTCACTGTCAACCATTTTGTTTTGGCAAAATTTTCCAGAATGAAGAAGAATTCAGATGACACAGGTGGCAAGTAAATACATTGTAAGCACATTCATGAGGACATGTATCCATAAATAGTTGTTGTTGTTGTTGTGGGGTTTAACGCCATTTTTCAGCACACGATAGGCTATACATGGCGGCCAGTATTAAATCATGGAGGAAGAACCTGGGAAAACACCGGAAGGAACCACCGACCCACGAGAAGCTACTGGCAAGCTTTCTCACATACCCACATTGGCCGAATCTGAGACTCAAACCCACGCAGACAGAGGTGAGATGGCAGTGATCCGTAATGGAGAGCGCTTTAGACCACTCACCACTCGGAGCCCCTCTAGAAATAGAACACTGCACATATTATATGGAGCTTCATCACATGTTAATAACCTTTTTACTCTTTAAAAAGTAGTGCTAGTAATTAAATGAAATAAATGTCAGTTCTTGTATTATTGATAAAACCATAGTGTAGTACATTGGTCAGGAAAGGTGTATCATCTCTCGTGTATGTGGCATCAGCAGATCAGTCTTGATGCTTTGCATTTCATGAGATCCTCAAATAAAAATCACATACTCTAGATGATACGGCTGTCCTTGATAATGTGTTTGATGGCAGTATCATCATTATCAAGTCCAATACATCAAAGGCAAAACGAATATTTTGATGAGTCTTACCTTTTTCATGTGGGTTATTTTACATCCATACTCGAGTCAGTATGCTTTTATGTGCATCAAAATTTGCTCATGGAGTGGAAGAATTTAATAGTCAGTAAGCATAATCACAGTAAAAAAAAAGAACATGATCTGTGTGCTGATTTGGATATTAGATCATCTACTGCATCCAAATGTATCAAAAAGAAACCTTTCTTCCTGGGAAAATGAAATGAAGTTAACCCTCTTGTGTTAAGGAAGGTGAAGGAAAATAAGTACATGTTAAAATGTTTTCCTTTTTGTTAGGAGCTGAATTTATTGAATAAAATTTGGTCCTGTTTTGAAGAAATTTTGCTTGGACATTTGTATCATGGACAAGTTCAGTATAGGACCATTTGATATACTACATTTCACAAATTCCTTATACTACATTACCAGTAAAAACATCTGATTTGTGTTATGTTACATAACATGCTCTTCTTGAAGACACGGAAAGGTATGAATATTTTAACTGTTCTTAGCAAGATACTAAAGTCAAAACTTGATTGAATTTGAAGTAACTGTCAAGCTTGTAAGGAAAATATAACAGCTTGTCATTATAAATGTGTTTACAGTAAGACAACTTCGTATGAATCCCTTGAAACCACCATAGGCAGTTCAGTATAACCTCTAATCATTATTGGAAAATAAATTAAAAAAGTTTTTGAATGATTAGATTTTGTTTAACTTAGCATCCGTATTGTACTGCATTGATGCTTATTGCAGGTATCACAAGCCCAAAGCACTGTGCCATTAATGATGGTGAGTCAGTCAGCTCCAGTGTTTGGGGGTCCATCCATAAGCCAGCCAATGATGTATGGGTCGGCCCCACAGGTTCCAACTCACCCAGTCCCAGGGAATCTGCCTGCCACATCTGTTTTCAGTCAGGCCCCTGCAAATGTCCAACAGTCACAGAAATTTACCGCATATGGATTAGCTTCACAAGGTATTCATAAATACTTTTTCTGAGACTTGTTGAGCATATGTGATAGTTTTATTGTTCATATTTAGTCCTTTACCATTTGCTTTCTATGTTATGCATGCACGAGCATGTTTTATGTTCTCGTCACCTCTCAGACCTTGAAGAATGGATAAAACTTTAAATATGTATTAATCATCACTCAAACCTCTTTGAAGAATGGATAAAACTTGAAATGTACATTAATCATTACTCAGACCTCTTGAAGAATGAATTAAACTGGAAATATACATTAATTATTACTCAAACCTCTTTGAAGAATGGATAAAATTTGAAATGTACATTAATCATCACTCAAACCTCTTTGAAGAATGGATAAAACTTGAAATGTACATTAATCATTACTCAGACCTCTTGAAGAATGAATTAAACTGGAAATATACATTAATTATTACTCAAACCTCTTTGAAGAATGGATAAAATTTGAAATGTACATTAATCATCACTCAGACCTCTTTGAAGAATGGATAAAACTTGAAATGTACATTAATCATTACTTAAACCTCTTGAAGAATGAATTAAACTGGAAATGTACATTAATCATCACTTAAACCTCATGCTGCTTAAATGCTGAACAGTTTTTTTTAACTGTTCACCCTTAGAGTGCTTCTTGTGACATAAGTCACGCCAGTAGAAATATTGTATCACTTTGTGCAACATGTATTTTTTGATAACTGTTTACACATTGAGTTTCTTCTGCTTGGCATGAATCATTGTTAAACTAAATTTGATTGGCACATTGGACCCCAGAATAAGCATTCTGTTTTAGTTTCAACATTGCATCAAGGAAATTTTACAAATGCATGTTTATAATACGGGTTACCTAGAAAACCCAAAATGGCTTATTTCCAGCATGGTTCATCTTTAGATGAAGATTTTGTTTGGCAAATACTGGCTGATCATAGAGATCAAGGCAATTTATTTTTAAAGTTAGGAAGTATGTCAGATTATTGGAACTGGGAAAGTGTTGAGATCTCTGTGTGTGTGATTTTGATTTATAACATAGCTTTAACAATTTTTCAGTCATATTGCTATGATGTCTGCAGTGTGGCAGTTTAAACTGATGTCTGGCACTGGGGAATCATGCTGCAGACATTTAAGCATGATGTCCCACCCAGTTACATTATACTGACACCAGGCCAATCAGTCCTAACACTAATCTCTTAATGCTAAGTGCCAAGCGAGGCAGCTGCTGGTACCATTTTGATAAGTCTTTGGTATGACTCAGCCAGGGTTTGAACCCATGACCTGCATCCGAGGCAGATGCGCTAACCACTTAGGCCACAAGAGTAGTTGTTAACTGAGATAATTTGAGAGATTTTGAACCTAAAATTTGTTAAATATGAGTTTGATGTACATGCTGGCTGGACAAACACATATGGCATGTGGGACAAGCCCTCTTGTTAGCTGTATTGCAAATTTAGAAATGGCAGACTAATAAGCCGAATTAAAATACAGAAAATTTAAAAGTTGATTTAAATTTTCAGTTTTTTTCTTATCACAATTTAGCTCTGTGGGATCTTGTGCTACAAAACAATATAGCCCTAGTTTAAGGATTAAGATAAATTTAATAAGAAGAATCTAAACATGAAATAAAAAAATAAAGATATTTATTTGATCACAATACCTCTGTCAGAACAAGTAGACTATGGCATTAATGGACTTAAAATCCTAATACAGCATTATGGCAGAGTAAATTGGCATTGTAGTCAGTAAAGTATTAATATTAATTCAAGAAAGTGGAACTTTGGCAGAGAGTATATTAGTGAAAAATCTTACTTTGGAGCAGAAGTATCCAAAAGAAAATGCTGTGAGCAGTGGAAAATTGAACATAATAACTATAAAGAACAGTTTTCAAACTTGTTCCAGCTGGCTAAGCTAGCTATGTATATGCCCCTTCAGTCAACAATCTGTGAAAGAGGGTACTGAGCACAGGACAATAGCATTCATACTTGGGTAGGGAACAGATTAAGCATAGAAACAAGCAGTAGTAATTTTTATACAACTAGAGACAGAACCTGTTAAAGATTTTGATTTGAATAGGGTTCTAATAGAGTGGAGCAGGAAGAAAGAGAGATGGATATTGAAGTGTTAGGTGA
This sequence comes from Sinohyriopsis cumingii, assembly GCA_028554795.2. Lineage (NCBI taxonomy): Eukaryota > Metazoa > Mollusca > Bivalvia > Unionida > Unionidae > Sinohyriopsis > Sinohyriopsis cumingii. The sequence continues at coordinate 17,582,002 of CM068826.1, forward strand.
AGATTGAACTATCATTTCCTCCTCCCCCTCCACTTTGGTCTACTCCCCCCCCCCCAATTTTTGTGACAAGGGGAAAGTTACCCCTTTCAATAAAATCCTGGCAATATCTTTGCAGTCATCTTGAAAATCTTATTATTGTTACTCCTCCTGAATGAACAGACATATCAGTATGATGTTTTAATTATAAAAACTTCCTATGATGTCTAGTTAGTTACTCCTTAACCCATTTTATCCTGAATACGACTGTGGTCGTACTCTACTACATATGTGTGTAGTGGCTCTAGAAACATCTTGTACATCACAAATATTTGTGTACTTCTTCACCGACAAAGGAAATGGTTAAAGCATGCATGCGCAATGAAATTTTTAATAAAATCAGGTTGGAAAAGAAATTGTTGGCTTGAAAATCGATCAATAAAATGATGGACAACAACTCGGATGTAAACGATGTTGATAGCGAGGGTAGCGACATTGAAGTTTATGATTTGGATGATTCTGATGATAATATTGACTTAAATAATGAGTTAGAATTGAATCAAGTTGATGTAACAGATGATGCATGGCTTCATGCATGTTTCAACAGTGATTCATAAAATGAAGCTGTCTTTGAAGGCTTTCAACAGGAATGGGTCCGGGATGATTTTTCACCTCAGTTGCAGTCACTATTTAAATTGATAGAAGGGGCAGCTGTTCAACACCCAGAAAAAGCTGATGCACAGCATTACTTTGAGTTACTTTGGGATGATTTAATCTGGAAAAAAACTTGTTAATAAAACAAACCATTACGCTGAACAGGAGTGTAGAAAATATCCACTGTTGCTGTATGATGCTCCGTTTTAGCACAGTGTATTTAGAATTGCTTCTCAGGAATCAGGCAATGCATTTGAAATTGGTAAACTGGATAAAATGGGTTAAAGAAAATGGTGTTTAATATGGCCACCACCACAGTCATCTTGAAAATCTTGCTATCATTACTCCTTCATGAACAGAAAATTATATCGAAAAGAGGTTTTCATCAGAAGACTTCGACTGCTCCAGTGGCATAAGTGGTTAGAGCATCCACCTTGGATACAGGAGGTCATGGGTTTGAACCCCAGCCGAATCATACCAATGACTTATAAAAAATGGCACTAAAATCTGCCTCACTAGGCATACAGCATTAAGAATTTAGTGTTGGGACTTCAGCATTTCACAACCAGGGCAAAATTTGATATGAGATTTGTAAGATGCACCTCAAAAAGTTCTGTCTGAGCTTAATCTTCTGGTTAGAGCATAGGACAGTTTGTGTTACACTCTCCTTTTAGAGGATTTTAGATCACCTAGTACTGCCTGTGCACTTCCTCATAAATTTTATGCTAGAAACATTGCTTTTTGATCCACCATCCAGTTAATTTCAGCAACAAGTTCAGAATGAACTCTCATGTCTTCTGAAGGTTCTGAACCATCATATGTTGCTGGCCTCACTAATGGCTTCTGAGGGTTTTTATTCCCACTGGTGTTTGCAATATTTCCTTGACTCATAAAGTCTCCCTGAATTTTACTCTCCAATACCTCCCATTCCAATTCCAACTTCTTTATTTCCTCCAGCTGCAGCCTCCTTGTACATTAAGGGTAGTAGTTGAGGTTTGCAATGTTATATCCAAATCAGTTTTGATTTCATGGATACCCAAATAAATTCTTGGAGTATCAAGCCCTCCTTTTGGAGTATCAAGCCCTCCTTCCACCCTTTTTGCTGCATCTTAATCATTCCAAGATGTAATTCACACTGATATGTAAGTGATTTTAAATCGAGGAATCAACCCTGACTAAATAATCCACTAAGTGTGAATATCCCACTGCTACCACCAAAAGTTTCTAACATGTTGGATTCAGAAATAAATCCATGAAATAAACATATTGACAGGTTTATTTACAATTTATATATATATATATATATATATATATATATATATATATATATATATATATATATATATATATACACTCCTTTACCCTTGTGTTACATTACACAAGAAATTTCCCAAATTCTCTGTAGAATTAGAACTAAACTAATTGATAAGAAAAGAGGCAAAGTCCAATTAATCCTTTCACACTGAAAAGTTGAATCTTCTCTCCTTTAAGTCTGTAATCATAATTAAATTCCACTTTCCTAGTCCATAATTCAGTCTAGTTGACAATGATGCTTGACACATATCTGTGACTACCTTGATTCACTGCTGTCAGCTAGATGGTCCCATTATAACTGGCTGCTAATTATTCAAACCATTGCACTAGTGAAAACAGAATTGCCTCTTATATTCAAAGCATCAAACTCTCCAACTAATTTCATCACACTGTTTTAATGGACTTTGCACTGAATGTACTTGTTTATAATGCTCATCCAGCTGCATTGAGCACTGTTGCATTGTGCAGAAGCAGATGATCTGGCTTCTGGTCAGAAAACCTTTCTTTGTGCCAACAGATCCTGATTCATACAGTTCACAATTAGGTATTCATTATATGTTTGCAAATATGTTACTCTACAAATTACCATTTTTTCAGGTGTTTCCTTTACACAGCCTCAATCTCAACCTCAGCAACTTGGCCCAGCTTCGCCAAAGACAGATCAGCAGAAAAAAGCTCTCCTAGACTTGGACGACTTGGGACAAAGTCTGATGCAGCAGAGTCTAGGGCCAGATAAACCTGTTCCTTTCACAGCTTCAGTGTAAGTCATTCCATTACTCTTGCATTTAGCTTAATGAACAATCAAGTAAGTAATGTGTTTGATAGACAGAATATACTAATATCAGACTTTGAAAAACCAGTATGTCACTTCTGCAGATTTGAACCATATTAGCAAATAGTAATTGAAAGCTGTAGTTGGATAGTGATCAGATTTTTTCCAGTGCTTTAGGGAATTATAACTTATGAACAACATAGAATAAACATCATTGTTGCTGATGAACTTATCAGTCTTTTCTCAGCATATACTCACAAAAAGATTTTTCCTTTTAGCCAACCGGCAAAAGTGACCCTGAATCAGATAGCAAGCAAGGTACCAACCATTCCTCCACCTCCTTACCCAGGCTCACCCACTGCATTTTCCTCTGCCCCAGTGGGCAGTACAATCACAGCAGCTGTTCCACAATCTATACACCCTCCCACTGTCAACATGGTGGCTGGAGTGTCTGCCACAGGGTCCAGGCCTGGAGAAGTCCAGCCTCTCACAGACATCTTTGTACCATTGGAAAGTATTAAACCAGGTAAAAACTTTATATTCAGAATGTTTTATTCATATGTGTTCATGCAGCACACCTGACCTTTCAACCTAGTGAGCTTGTGGTATATTTTGGTGTCTGTCATCCATCTGTTGTGTGTCTTCCAGTATGTGTACTCAAAAATTTATTTGTGGCCCCCCCCCACCTTTTTCTAAAAAGTGGGGGTCATGTTATTTGTGTTTCCATCCATCCATTCATTCATCACTTTCATTTCCATTCCATAACTTTCAAGCTATTTGTGATTATTGAATGAAACTTTGTATACTCGTTAATTATACTGCGATGTGTCACATACAACATTTGGTGCCTTATCTTCAGATGAATGACACAGACTCATATTTTGCATGTTCTGTAACATTTTTGTTCGAACTCTTGAAGTGTATAGCCATTTGAGATTAAGTGATGAAACTTGGTATTCTTACACATTATCAATAGTAGGTGTAATGTATGGAAAATTGAAGGAATGAGACTTGCTATACTTGTGCATTAGAAGATTTGTGGGGCCCAAGGTGGCCAAGTGGTTTTTTACTCTCATCTTTACCGATCACTGTCATCTTACCCCTTTCTGTGTGCATTTGAGTTTTGTGTTTGGCCAGTGTGGTTATTTGAGAAAGCTTGCCAGTAGCATGTTTCAGTGGTTCTTATCAGTGTTTTCCTGGGCTTTTCCTCCACCAGTTATATTGGCTGCCATGTATATCCTATCATGCACTGAAAAATGGCACTAAACCCAAAACAGCAAAACAATGGAAGATTTTTTTTGTAATATATTGCAGTTATATCTTGAACGTCAATGTCATTGATTTCCCATGTTACTACCTTTTTCCGATAACTTTACAGTCTTGTGAGAAAAGGGATGTATATTTATGTAGCATAATTAGAAGATGTGAACTACATTGGGTGTCCTTTTCTTAGAATCATGGTCATGGCTTGATTTTTCGAGGTTTTCATCACACTTACCTATCCAGTCCATAACTATGAAGTTGTTCAAGATTAATGGATATCACTTGGTGTGCTTATACATTATCTTTAGAAGGTATATCATCAACAACATTGGAGTTCTGTCTGGAAGTACAAGGTCATTGCTCAGTATATTAAGTTTGAATATTTCTTTCTCCATTATAACATTACAGCCTTAAGGGATGAAACTAGATACACTTTATATAGGGTTATTAGAAGATGTATTGCAGACATCATCTTTAGGGTTCTTATCTTCAAAATTTAGCTGTTTGGCTCAGTGTCATATGTTTTTCATCACACTTTTCCCATTTTGAGCATTTTAAGATTTTTGGTTGCAACTTGGTATGTCATCTTTGGCAGGAGTATTTTCTACAACATTGGGGCTTCTTAACATAAAGAACACTGTCTTGGTGCTTTAGGTTGAGAATTTCCATTACACTTTGCTTTCTGCAGTGTAATTTCAGAACTCATTTGATACAAAGGGATGAAACTCTATATAACTATATATCATTGATCATTTCCAAGGGATGAAATGTAATTAAAGGGTTTGTCACTTACCACACTGAAGGTAAGGCTCCTGAGTATTTCAGGCTGCACATTTACACATTTCCTTTGTAACTTAAGAGGTTTTTTAAGATAAATTTAGGAAACTTGCTATGCTTATATATTATCAGTGTTTTAAGGTTAATTTTGTTTCTGCTTTATATGATGAAAGCTGTTTGAGGCAGAGGTATGAACTGTGGCTTTGGATGACTTGGACTATGAGCAAATTAATGCCTTTATCTTTAGAAAGAATTTGTATTAGGATGTAGTATAATAAGTGGAATCAACATGTTATAAAGCTTAGTTTACATAGGACTACATGAACCTGCCTAATGAAATGGTCAGTTATGTAAAATAGGTGAGTGATATTGGGTCAACTTGGATATCTAGTTTTACCACTTTTTGTAGCTTGTTTACTCGAATTGGCCAAGTAAATTTTGTTACTTTCCATGCCTGCACAGTAACATTACATTTGTGTCTTAAACATCAAAGTCAGGTTTCATTATTGTGAACTTTCATGACCTCACCATGGTATAAAATTCACTGAATTGGCTTGTTTTGTTTAGAGTTGCTGGAGCAGTTATTGATGGTATTTTTTAAATGGATGATAAAATGGTTTTACAGAGGAATTCATAAAATTTTTGTATGCATACCTGGCCAGATGAGCAACGGATTGGTAAGACTATGGTCATTCTTCTGAACCAGCTGCAAACGTTTCACCAGTATAATGATTTATATAATTTATATAGGTTTGCTAGTTTCACTGCCAACTACAGTAAAACTTGCTTGATGAGCAATACAAGCCCCCTTGGGACTCTTGTATTTCATTTTGTAGGGATTTGGAATAGAGGAGTAATGGATTATAATATTTGTGAAGTTTCTGACATGAGGCTTTAAGCTAGGGCTATTTAAGTTGCAAATCTTGCCTTTTACTACATACTACAAAATTCAACATCAGTACCAGTTAGTCCAATATATAGTTGATTTATGTTGTCCATGGGTCACATTTCAATCTCAGAAAACACATAAATTGAGGAAAAGATGGAGAAATTATATAGATCCACATGGATTGCCTTTAAAGGAAATTCAGTCAAAGTCACTTTTTGGACACTAAAGTTATGGACAACACTCATTACAGTTAAACCTGTTTCAAATGGTCATCTTTATCTTGAAGACACCAGGTCACAATGTCCATTCTAATTCCACCACCAGCACAACATTTTTTGTATAAAAGTCATTTATTTGTCACCTGCATTCCATGGTCAGTAGTCATATATTTCCTAACCAACTAATAGTTCTCCATGCTTTAAGTGGTCACTGGAGTGTATCATCAGTGACTGCTTCATACATACTAGTTAAACTTTTTTGTTTGATGAGGAAGGCATTGTTTAAATAAAGGAATAGTGCATGAATTGATGTGCTGATATTTCCTTTTGTCACTTATAGCATTCCAGTCACACTGTCATTGTAACTCAAAAGTGTCATACATCAAACTCAGAAGTGAGTTGATTTTATCATTAAACAGGGTAAAAGCAGTGTTGTTAGCTGGATGAGAAAAGTAGTCCTATAACATACATTAGGGTGATCTTTTGTGATAGTGTGACAGGTATTGTTTTAAATGTTAAATTTCTTTATATTTGAGGAAAATTGAATTTTTAAAAATTTTGTTTAAAAGGGCTGGTGAAGTTTTGGGTTCAGTGTTAGTAACAATTGACACCCTAAACTCCTTTTCATTCCATATTCATCATAGGTATCTCACATAAGCATGCTGTTTTGATCTTGCTGAGCTGAGCAGCTGATTAATCCAGATATTGTTTGAAGTATGAGCACCTGGTCTTAATGCCATTTATGCAGTTTAACCAAAGAAAGAGCCAGTACTCTGTTCTACAGTCATGTTTAAACTGTCAGTCAGTGGTAAAAGTTTTTTATGGTGTACATACAAATATAAATTATTTTTATTTTGTTTTTTGAAACATCAGTTATTTATTAATTCATAGGATGGATCAAAGTGAATAGGATACGGTAATCTTGTGTGGAACATAACTTCTTCAGAGAACATCATATGCATTCATTGTATGATTTTGTTGAATATTGTATAAGTTGGTAATAAATAATAATAACAATTATAATAATGATAATATTAATGATAACAGTGCTAATGATACTGGTATTTATTGCCTGGTATTTGTTCAGAAACCATGTTTGAATGGTGAGTCTACATACAGAGGTCACCTGCACACAGAGGCCAGTTGTTTGTTTTTTTTCCCCATGGGCGACAGCTGTTGGCAGGTTTTGCTGCCTTTTTGTACTTTTTGTTGCTTTGTTGGATAGTTATTCAGGTAAAGCCTATTACATGATAATACCCAATTGTAACACAACTAGTCCTGCATGCTTTTTTATCCACTGCCAAAAATCCTCCTGTCCTTCCATCCAGTACTCACTGGCACAACTAATCCTGGAGGTTTTGTATGCAGTGTCAAGAATTCTCATGTCCTTCCATCTAATACTCACTGGCACAACTAGTCCTGCAGTTTTTCTATACAAGGCCAAGAATCCTCATGTCCTTCCATCCAGCACTCACTGGCAAAACTAGACCTGCAGTGTTTAGCTCTATTGGTTATATTCCAGATGAACTTTGCTATGGCCCTTGTCTGTCATTCACCTCTCGGTTGTTTATCCAACATCCATGCTTTAGCCCAAGTTTGTTATTACTACTCCACTAAACTACTTGTTACATTGCATTGAACTTTACAAATACATTCATGAAGAGTTTAAGTTAGTAATAAAGGAAAATGGTACCGCTTGGACATCATCTAGGGCTGCCATGTTGGCTATCTTGAACATCTTGTTATTGTCACTCCTCCTGACCAGATGGTCAAATCAGCTAAGAGTTTTCACTAAATATTTCTGATATACTGTTGGTTCTAAATGAAAATCATGCTGATCTGACATCCAGTATGGCCATCACAGTGGACTTCTTTATAATCTTAACTCTACTCCTCCTGAATGGATAGTCAAATCTTTTCACCAAAAGATGCCAAGTAGGTCTTGAATGAAAATGGCTGTCATTGTGGTCATCTTGAAAATTGCAGTTCCTTCTTGATGGTCATATGACAAAAGGTTTTCACTAAAGGACTCCTACTCCTCCAGAATCGATAGTCAAATCTTTTCACCAAAAGATGCCAAGTTGGTCTTGAATGAAAATGGTTGTCATTGTGGTCATCTTGAAAATTGCAGTTCCTTCTTGATGAGGTTTTCACTAAAGGACTTCTACTGTCTAATTGGTTCTAAATGAAAATGTTGCCCCTCAGATATAATTCTTCTTTACATGTCGTTTGGATTCTAAATAAAAATAGTGCTATTCAGATGTCTATTTCATGGTGATGATAATCATTTAAATATTATTGTCGCAACTTCTCCAGAAATGATAGTTGTAGTGACATGGAAATAAGACTTGTGATATTTAGTTGGTTCTAAATGATAGTGTTACTGATGAGACTTGTTATAGCTACTTCTTTTGAACAGCTAGTTCTATAGACATGGACATTTACACTGAATAACTCCTCAGTCACATGTTGGTTGTAAATAAAGATAATGATATACTATAGTGGCCATTTTCAACAAAAAAAACTTGTTATAACTAATCCTCTTGAAGGAATGGCTGCATCTTCATTGGTTTTCACTTAAATATTTTTCACTATATGTAGTTGGCCCCAAATGAAAATAATGCCAATGTGATCTCTCAGAATTTAAAAATCGTTATTGGCTTTTTCCCTAAAACAGATAGTAATTCCAGCATTTAAAAAATATTCAACAAATAATGCCACTTATTGATTGTAATATTTATTTATTTATACATTTAAATGATGCTGATCAAACCTCCAGAGTGAGGTTGGGCTAAAGTGCCCCGCCCAACAAAAGAGTGAGGGGCAGCACCTTCCCACATTCAGAGAGTATGCATACTCAAAGAAAGCAACTATCATGAAAGGCATCATCTCAAGATTTATGTTGCTGTGCACTCTAATACAGAGGAGAGGGCAGATCACACAGTTGCCACTTGGTTTGACATTGCAGGCAGATTCATGGTATGGAGTTGGGTCTTGCATTGAAGTGCCTCCTTCCTCCACACCACCTGCCAAAGGAAGAGGGTCAACATTTATGTACTGTACAGGAAATTATTATTATATTAACATTCTCCATATTTTCTATGTTTCCTTTTACTCCCTGTGGGATGTGGAGTTTTCATTATCAGGGAGGTGATTCTTGTTGCCACTTGCAGTGCCTTGGATGGCCAATTCAGGGAAGTGATTCTTGTTGCCACTTACAGTGCCTTGGATGACCAATTCAGGGAAGTGATTCTTGTTGCCACTTACAGTGCCTTGGATGGCCATTTCAGGGAAATGATTCTTGTTGCCACTTTACTGTGCCTTGGATGGCCATTTCAGGGAAGTGATTCTTGTTGCCACTTACAGTGTCTTGGATGGCCATTTCAGGGAAATGATTCTTGTTGCCACTTACAGTGCCTTGGATGACCAATTTAGGGAAGTGGTTCTTGTTGCCACTTACATTGCCTTGGATGGCCATTTCAGGGAAATGATTCTTGTTGCCTCTTACAGTGCCTTGGATGGCCAATTCAGGGAAGTGATTCTTGTTGCCACTTACAGTGCCTTGGATGGCCAATTCAAGTGTGGGGTTTCAGGGGCATACACCTTAATTACCTGCTCAGGCAGAACTCTCACAGGAGATGCTCATACCCCTTCCCTCCAAATGATCTACAAGGGAAGAGAAGCTTTCTCACCCTCTAGAAAGATGGTTACAAGGGTCATTTCTGTCACTTCCTGTGAAGAGTTACAGGAAGTTACCACCCACAGTTACCTGTTTTTGCCCACTGGTACATTAAGTCCTGCCTTCTCTTGCATTTAAGAGCAGGATGTCCTGATCATTTGAGTTTGCCTCCCAATTTAAGGTCCTCTACCTCATCCCACTCAGTTTCCCAAGTGTTGAAAGAGAAGATAAGGTGTTGTATAAACATGATGGCATTGTTATATAGATCAGAGTCATTTATGAAAATGACATTATTAATAAAAAATATTTAAAAAGTGGGGATAAGAATTGACTGCTATCATGAGAAAGGCAAAACTCTATGTCCAACAGTAACCTTACATCCCTAGTTTCTGTAATAGACTCTTCCAAAAAGTTGAACATTATCTGAATCTTAATACTTTATATGTACTTCAGTGATCTGTGTAATTGTTCTGGATAGTTTGTTCTCTTGGTTTACAAATCAGCTGTCAACTTTTTTTCAGCTTTTTTCTTTATCATTTAATGTTTCAGGTTTTTTTATTGGACTGGTATGTCCCTGGCTTGATGGCAGATCATGTAAAGGGGACTGTTTTGTTTTTGTTAGGCTCATAGCTGAAGCTTTGCATAAAAATGACTTTGGGATCCATGTACATGTCTGTCATTCCACTTCCAAGATTAACTGAAAGGGTTAATATAAAACAAATAATTAATTAAGCTCTGTGTTAAAGGTTTTTTTCTTCCACTTAAATGAAATGCAGGCTTGACATAAGTTTGTTGTCTTTTGTGAATGTGACATCTCAATATTACAGGTTCACATTCCCCATTGGGCATATATGATAAAATGTGATACTCTATATTAGAGGCTTACATCCTGTAAACCTGTAAATTCAGGTTCACCCCCATACCCAGTGAACACATAAAATAAAAATGTGATATCTCTATTTCAGGTTCACATCCGCCAGTGAACACTTATGATAAAAATGGTATAAAGGTCTTAATTCATGCTGCTCAAGACCGGCCAAGAGAAGATGTGGTTGTCATGGTTATATCTGTCATGAGTATTAATACCAACCCAATCAGAGGCTTTATATTCCAAGCTGCCGTACCAAAGGTAATATCCAGTGTTTTGCTGGTAGTGTACATTAAAGGATACTATTAGAAGAAAATTTCTGGGATGGGTTAGTGTCCATTGGCAAGAAAAATACCAATATGTTTTGCTTTTGGAGCAATCTTAAAGATTCTCAGGCCGTCATATTTTGTTTATGGGCCTATAACTTTCAAAAATTGGTCCATTTATTTTCTTAATTTTGCATCACTAAGAAAAAGAAAATGGTCCATTGACCAACTATGAAGTCCCATTGATTGTCATAGCTAGGAACATCCTTCCTAACATTTTATAGGGATACAAAATACTGTGATATTCAATATTTATTGTTCATGGAGTACAAATTTTCATGGATTTTGAGTTTGTTACAAACCATGAATTTAAAGACCCTATCAACATTACATTTTCTGTGATAACAATACAGATGTCTTCCCATGTCCATAAATTTCAAGACCCAATAAACAATGAATTTCTTGTAAAATGATACAGATGCCTTCCCTAGTCCTAGAATTTAAGGACGTAATGAACAATGAATTTTGTGTGGAAACAATGTGGATGCCTTCCCTTGTCCATGTATTTAAGGACCATTGGGTACTTCATTACCATAAACAACAAAGTAGTCATTTTCTTGGATGTTTTGTTTTTGCTATTATCCCTGTCAAATGATTAGCATATTTTTATTATCATTTAAAATTGGTAATTTAGGAAATTGGACATGCACCTCACCCTCAATAAAACATCCTCTGATAACTTGGAACCTGTTTATAACACAAGATCAGGCATGGATCCCATTTTTTCTTAGAAATTTACCAAAACAATTGACACATATTTGATGAATGTAAAGAATAATGCAATCAGAATTGGTAAATGAAACCTTGATATGTTGCTCATTAGTGATTAGTGCTGGTAAATTTTATTCAGAATTATGAAAATTGTAACTTTTGAACAAAAGTCATATAATTTGTTAAATTTTCTTAATTTTTTTCTTCTCTTTTTGCACTGTAAATAATATGGGATGCAATATCAATTAATTAATAATGTCAGTGATGCCTCCTGGTGGCAATACCTTAAGAAATAAAGACCATTTGAAAAAGTCTGTCAAATTAAATTTGTGTTTCAGTTTTCCCTTTTCATTTGGATTCAATGTTATCATGATAAATGCAATGTGCCCTCTTGTATACAATTATGAACAGTGTCATTTGACCATTACAGCTGTGACTGCAAGCGTTTACAAGTGAACCTAATTAAGTACCTACTGTCTTTTAATCTTCAGCTTGTTGAAGTGTTGTTGCATTGTTATAATTGTAGTACATTAGGCATTATGGCCTTCAAACAGTAGAATGCACTTGCCAAAAACAGCACGCATAGAGCACAGAAACCCTTGCAGTAGACAACATTATAACAATAGTCAATTACATTGACTAAGATATTGGGTCCAAGGGATACTAATAAAGAGAAAGAGTGAAATAAGGTCAAATGACGTGTTTATTCATGTATTTCATTCAAATAATGTTGCTTTCACATGAATTTTCAATATGTGTTCAATTACTTAGCAAGCACTACATGGAACAAAAAAAAAATATGAATCCACTTCAGTCTATGTGAAAGTACATGCCTGTTAAAGTAGTAGAATGGAGATTCCCCCAATGTCATTGATATAGCTCCTTATACATTTATGATGAGCTCTGTAAAACTGTCAGGTCTGAATTTCTCGACCACTACAATACACAGAACCACAAATGGCTTAAAGCTACCAGAAGTAACTATATCGCAAGAAACAAGCATTGGAATTATAATAAAGGCATCCCAGCATGGGTAAATAATCTTGGGAGAGCTCAATAAAACCAGGTTGAGTTCTCAGTAAACTCGGTGAAATTGGGTTGAGTTCTCTGTAAACTCAGTAAAATTTGGTAATTTACAGAGGGGGAATTTAGTAAGTAAAGTACAGATGCTGAAGGAAATGTAGCATTGTATGTTCAGTCACATCGTTTCCTTACTGAACTGTGTTGGATTTGGCGTATCTGTCCCTCTAACATTGCTAGTCAAGTTTACCAAACTTAACTGAGGTGGA